>JAVJIF010006209.1:0-225576 GCA_038442645.1 Agave tequilana
TTTGCTTAAATTGCAAACTCAAACCATCACATTAACATTACACCTCTGACGGTAAAAATCTCTATGGATCTTCAACAAATCCAATCCCACTTGCCATTCTCTTCAATAGAATGACAGGTCCACTTAAATTACGTAGATCGCAAAATCAATCATTGTTATGTTAAACATTACACCTCTAATAGTAAACTTTCATTCCCAGCAGAGTTTTAGTCATGTTAACACTAAATCTCTGACGATAGACTCTGGCATAATCCCCAGCGGATCAAACTCCACTTGTTATTCTCATCAATAGAATAGCAAGTCCACAAAACTTATTCATATCACAAGTCCTGATCCCACTGTCAAGTTAACATCACACCTCTGACAGTAACCTTCTCATACTCCCAGTAGAGTTATTTAATTTGCTAAGTTAATATCACACCTCTGGCAATTAAAACTCTTTCAAAGAATTTTTGAGCGTGACCTTCGTGTCTCAAGCACAGAGCCACGTCTCAACGAGCTTAAGAGTCGCGTCTCAACAGCAAGTAAAGGCTGCGTCTCTACAACAATTGAGAGCCTCATCTCTACAGCAATTGAGAAGCACGTCTCTACAACAATTGAGAGCCTCATCTCTACAGCAATTGAGAAGCATGTCTCTACAACAATTGAGAGTCGCGTCTCAATTTTGGTGAAGTTCGCGTCTCCACTTGATCAGTGCGCCAGAACCGCGTTTGTGAGAACTGCATCCTCCCTCTTCAAATACAAAGAGTATATCTCTGCTTCTGCAATCAGTTCAATAGTACACTGACAAGAGCAATTGACAACTCCACCAGCTTAAAAGTACACCAAGCAAACCAATACTCATAACAAGTGCTAGACTGAGTTTCTAAGACACTTGTGATGATCTTTCCTGGAGGCTTCAAGAAGTTCAACAGTACACTCATGAAGTTCACCATCCAGACAGGATCGAGCTCAGGGCACCACAGAAGACTGACTCGCAGAAGAATGCCAGCCCGATTACAGGAAGCCTAGATTCAACTAAAGTCCAAAGTATTTCGAAATCCGTCTTAGTCAACCGCGAAGTTTCGAAAACTTTAGAGGTAGTTCTGTAGGCTATCAAAAATTACTATGGACAAAGCCTCAGACGCGAATCTCCTAGACGCGGACCCCGCGTTCCAGCCTCTGACGCGGAGGTCGCGTTCCAATGCCAGATGCGGACCTCACGTTCCAGCCTCTGACGCGAAGGTTGCCAGATGCAGACCTCGTGTTCCAATGCCAGACGCAGACCTCGCGTCCTCTATCAGATGCGGAGGTCGCATTCCAACCTCTGACGCGGAGGTCGTCAGACGCGGACCTCGCGTCCTTTTTCAGTCAAACCGAAAGTCGCCAGACGCGAACCTCGCATCTTTTGTCAGACGCGGAGGTCGCGTTTCAACTCAAACATGAGCCTGAGCAGCTCCGCGTTCTAACACAGACGCGAGCCTGTAAGTTCTGCGTCTTAACATCAAAGTAAAGTCCGTGTCCAGTGCGAGACCCGCATTTCTGCTGTAACTGACAGCCACAAACTTGGTCAGTTACACCCCATTTTCTCTCCACATAATGAGGAATAACTCCTCATTATGGAGAGATTTAAGGTGTTGGTTACGCCCCAATTCCTCTATAAATAGCTACAAATAGCTAGAGTGAAGGGGGTTTTTTAGGAGGAGACAACTCTAAAAGAAGAAGAGGCTCAAGGGGAGGGGACCTCTTCTAAAAGGGCTGAGGAGGAGAGTCCTGATGGAGGAATCCAAGAAGCCATGGGCAGAGGAGGAGAGCTGCCTCAGCATAATTCGTCCTCGAAGCTCTTGTAGCCTGGGAAGAGTTCAACTCTTTTTATTAACTTGCTGAGTTCAAGTTCTTTAAATCTCTTTGAGATTGCATTACTAATAAGAGCTGTGCTACTCCACCAATAGATCCAAAGAGAGAATCCACAAGAGAAACTTGACGTTTCGGTCGGTCAAAGGAGAACAAGACTCACTCTCCACCGCCACGTGAAGAACCCAGCTTTAAATAAAGAGGAGAATCAATCAAGAGATCCCCTCTCTTTTGTAATCGGATTGTATCAGTTGTAATCTTCTATTCAATTAAAAGAATTTTGCAATTGTGATTTTTCGACGCGTGCAGTTAGTTCCGAGCCCTTCACGGGGAATTCAGCTACACTCTTGTGTTATACCTTGTGTGTTTAGCTTAAGAATTTTTAGTTTGCATAAATAGTTTTAATTCCGCATTAATTCATCATTAGATTAGCTAGTCACCTATTTACCCCCCTCTTGGTGATTTCAATTGGTATCAGAGCCAAGTGCTCTTGATTTGGGTCTAACAACCTTGAGTTAAAGATCCTCATTTATAACTAATCACAATATTTGTTTACACACACATGGATTTCATGTCACTTCCCACTTTTGACATTCTTAACATCCAAACTTGGAAAGTTAAGATGTCTATGTACCTCAAAGGCCTAGGTATTCATGTTTACCTTGGTACTATTAAAGATTTATATTGTTCAAATAGCAAGTATCTTGAGGCTAATAGAAAAGCCATCCATGTATTAAAGAGTACCCTAAATGATGAATTTTATCTAGGGTTTCTAATCTTGATTCAGCTTTTATAGTTTGGAACACCATAGTCTCCCTTGGCGAACAAGAGCAATACTATGTGGGGAGCGACTCGGATGTTGGAAGTGAAGCTTCCAACGTATGCTACATGGTCCAAGGGATAACCTCCTTGAGGTAAATACCGAATCCGAGCTAGAAGAGGATGTTGATATGCCATATGACGAACTTGCTTCTTTTTGTCAACAACTCCTTGAAAAATATAAATTGCTCAAAAAGAAAAATAAGACTTTGAAAAAGAAGTTTGATTCTATTTTAGAAGAAAAGGATTCTTTTCAAAATAAAGTAGAAAACATTTCAAAAGAAAATGAATGTTTGAAAAATGAAAATAGTTTCTTGTTTTATAAACTAAATGATATTTGTGAAGGAAACAATGCTTTGAAAAATAAGATTATTTTGGTGAAAAAAAAGAAATTGCTTTACAAGAAAACACCTCTTTGAAAAAAAATTGTTTCAAAAGAAAAAGAAAATGTTTCTAAAAAGAAAAAGATTGTTGACCATGCCTTTCATGCTACTACTAAAAATGAAGTTAAATTTTTGAAAAGTAAAATAGATTGTTTGAGCTCAACTTTGAGCAAATGTGCATTTAACCATTCTAAATTGAAAACCTTGTTTCAATGGAAACAAGCTCTACATGCTCATGCATATCACACACAACATGCATATGCACACTTTGCACGTCATGATCACACTCATACACATATGCATGATAGAGTGTACAAGTGTACACATTGTGGTCGCAAAGGCAATTTAGCAAGATTTTGTTATGATAGAATAAATTCTTTAAATTTTGCTCATAAGAATGTTTGGGTTCCGAAAAAGCTAACCCCCATGGACCCAAAAGAAAATGGGTACCAAAATCTCCACCTTGTGTATTTGATGTAGTTGTGGGCTCTCACATAACGTGAGAGGTTTGGTGCCTTGGTGGTGAATGCACATGGACTAGATGGACACACATATTGATGCACCGCTATCAAGGAAGGTTTGGTGGAAGGACCACTATGTTTTGGAGACTTAGAGTATAGTTCTTTAGTTTGGTAACTATCTCTAAACTCCTATTTTATTAACATGCTTTTATTATTGATGATTTTTAGCATGTGTTAGTGTTTGTTAAAATAATCATGTTTTATGCTTCATGTGGTAAATACTTGTTTAGATGTAGTTTTTATCAAAACTTGTGTATATACTTGTACAAGTAGTGAGCAACAATTTGATTCATATATATTTGCACTTCATTACTCATTTGTACTCTCTTCATGCACTTGTATAGCCTAATTTTGATGATTCACTCATTTACACTTGTTTTGTCAATTTTCATGTTTTGCTTCATGTGCATGTAATCTTTTGTTCAAAACTAATAAATATACATGTATGCTCTTGAGTCACTTGCTTTCATACAAATTACATTATGGACTCATTTTAGTGTAGGATATGTATGTATATTGTTAGCCTTGGATAAAACATACATATACTATGAAGGTTGTTTTTAAATGAAAAATAAAATCTTTATAATTTTCATATTTGTTTGATAAAATGAATTTTCATGTTTTTCACATGATTGATGTTTTTGAGCCTAATTGACTATTTTCATGAATACGCTATTCACATGAAGTTTGTACACTCACATTTTATTTGTTTTCTCATGACTATGTTTTCATGAGCATTTTTGAGCTTTATCGATCTTGAGTGACAATATTTGTGTATTTAGTATAATTCATGAGATATATATGATTTGTTTTCATGTTTGAAAGATTTTTAACTTTCAAAAATTACTTTTAACTAGTTATGTATTCTTCATTTGGTAGTGTTTTCAATGCTAAAATATTTTTCATACTCTTATTTTTGAAAACCCTACCAACACCTTTAAGGACGGATGGATGGGAGACCATGCCTTGTATGCTCAAATTCATTATCTTTTATCATGTGCATGAAAAAGGTGGATTTTTATGAGTTATACACTGGATTCACATCATAGTTTTCAATTGGTATTCACAAATGATATTTTTTTGTATACTCATATTTTGTTTTCTATATATGTATACTTTAAATTTCAACTAATATCAATTTTCATTGGTATTTTCTTTTCATACATATATATGATTTGATTGTGCTTGATTTACAAATATTTATATGTTTAAAACACAAAGTTTGTTTATGCTAAGCTTGATTTAAATCTTGATTTTCAATTGGTATCTCATTGGTACTTTAATAAGCTTATGCATTATTTCATTTGGTGTTTTTATTGATATCAAAATTTATCATATACTTCAATTCGTATCAATATGTTTCAATTTCCAATTTGGTTTAAATTTCATTTGGTATCATTATATTTTACCTATTTGGTATCAAAATTTACCATATATTTCAATTGGTATATATGTTTCAAAATATTTTCTTTCATTGATATAAAAATGTACAAGCGTTTCAATTTCAATTGGTATCACATATTTCCTATTTCATATGGTATCAAAATCTTGTGATATCTCAAATTGATTTATTGATTTAAGAAAAAATTCAAAATTTGTATTGTTTATTTGCAATTGGTAAAATGTTGTTCAAATGATATCTCAAAATTTGATTTAAGAGATTTCAAAATCTGTTTAAGTAATTATCAAAAATTTGAGTTAAAAATATTTTGATATGTATTGCCTATATGCAAGGGAAGCTTAACATCTCTTATACATATAAATTAATATTGAGTGTATCTTATATTGAGAAGGTTGACATCTCTTCTTTATGTGACATCTCTTCTTTATGTGATACACGTGTGTAGGGGGAGCTTCACATCTCCACTTATGTATTATATAATATACGTTATGTGAGTTAGGGCTTGTCATCTCTTCTTCATGTAATGCATGTATGCAGGAAAGCTAACTTAGCGTCTTCCTCTTCATGAATGTATATCGCATATC
Organism: Agave tequilana; assembly: GCA_038442645.1. NCBI lineage: Eukaryota > Viridiplantae > Streptophyta > Magnoliopsida > Asparagales > Asparagaceae > Agave > Agave tequilana. The sequence goes on from JAVJIF010006209.1 coordinate 5,543, forward strand.
TATCTTTATTGTTGATTTAGTTTTTACCCCTTTGTTGATGATTGATGTAACACCCCGCTCCCGGAATACGTACTTAGCTGCGTATTCAGATTTCTCGATCGTATTTTTTCGATTTACTTCCTGTGTTTGTTTTGTATTATGAATTATTAGTGTGATTGTTTTGTCTTGGATTTGGATTCGTGGTTTCGGAGTCAGCCCTAGTCTGAACCAAGGACCCGATCCTAGTGTATTGTTCAATTTAGTCTTTCCGGTATTCTGATTTGACCGATTTCAGTTTTAAATATCATTTTCCAATATTATATATTTTCTATGATTTTCTGGAATTTTCCTGATTTAAATGAAAATCTTTAAAACCGGTGTCGGCCAGTGCCGCTGACCGATTCCCGGATTTTTAATTTGCAACCAGCTTGGAATTTCTAGATGGTCCTTTAGACATTTTCTCTTAAAATCACATTTCTTACCTAAATGCTTTTTATGGGTATTTTATGAATTTATGAAAATTTCACCGGAGTCGGTAGCTAATTGATTCCGGGATTTTTAGTTTTAAAACTATAAAGTATTTCTTAAATCGGATTTCACTATGAGTCTTAAAATATTATTATTGATTTTTGGTATATTTTGCGAGTCGTTCCGAGATACTTGATTTCGGGGCGATTTCGGTATTTTTCGAAATGTTTTCCGTATCCTCGACTTAAACCCGGGAATCTGTGTTCCCAATATTTTCATTTTTCTAGTCAAAGAGAATATCTTCTCTTTATCAATTCTTTTCCTTTTCCTTTTTCCTTATTTCTCTTCCTTCCTCCACAATCCACAAGAATTCCATTTTCCAAAATTTCAACAATTCCAAAATTCCATTTTCTTCCACATACTTCCACCAACTTCCTCATTAATGCCTCTCTTTCTCTCTCTCTTCCATGGCCGGCCAAGTGGCCAAAAGAGGGACACCTCATCCTCCCCTATTTGCAAAAACCCCCTCTCTTCTATCTTATTTGCATCTCCTTTACAAAATCTAAAACCTATATAAACTTTTCCTTTTCATTTCTATTTCCTTTTTACTTCCTTCCACCAAGAGGAGCCTTCACCCTCACCAAATCCTCCTCCATCTCAACTCAACCACCAACTCCAAAACACCAAGGCTATCATCTCCACCACAACTACTTTGGATTGGGCCGTATCCTTCTTCGTCTTGGTGATATTGTCGACTTCGATCTCTTCGAACTCGTAAAGCTTCAATATACCGATCTATGTGAGTATTTCTACTCACCAAGACTTGGCTAATTCCTAGCATACTTGTGTTCACATATCTTGTGTACTTGTGCCTTCAAAATTTTGTTATTTGATCATCAAACACAACTATCAAAATCTGTTCTGTATTCTGTTTCCAGACGATTAGTCGACTTGACCTAAGGACTAGTCGACTTGAAACCCTTATTTGAAACGTAACCTTTTCTGGAACACAGTTTTAGTCGACTTACCTTAATTATTAGTCGACTATAAATCACTGTTAGTCGACTACCCATTCTATCCTAGTCGACTAACTTTTCCTGAAAGCAAAACTCAACTTCCTGTAACTCAGTATTAGTCGACTTGACACGACTGTTAGTCGACTTGAGATGTCTGTTAGTCGACTACCCTTTCCACCCTAGTCGACTAACTTTTCCTGAATCAGAATCCAACTCTCTGGAACCCAGTTTTAGTCGACTATACCAGAATATTAGTCGACTAACCCCTTTATTAGTCGACTAACCATTCCACCTAGTCGACTAACTTTGGCTGTTTATTATAGTTGATTTCTTTTCTGAATATTGGATCTTATGCTTGGTTCATGTGTTTGTATATAGTACTTAGTGACTCATTACTTGATGTATATCACCTCTTGTCACTTCATATTTCCATGTCTATGTATTGCCATGCAACTGCTTGTTTCATTCTTATACTTGTACCATGCCTGTGCTATTCTTACTTCTTTATCGCATACCATGCTTGGCCGACCCTTCGTGGTCGTTGACCTTGGGTTACTTCTATGTTACCACCTGCCATGTCATTACTTCAGACCTGTCAGTTTCATGCTTCCATTTAACACATGTATATCACTTGGCAATTGATTGTTATCATCTACCACCAGACTATTATCAATCTCTTATCATGATTGGTTGCTTGTTAAATATCACCATCCTGTCATGCTATCACTTAACACCCAGCATGATATACTTGACTTTGTGATTATCATGTTTACGGGAATCCTGTCTTGTTATTCTGAATGGAACTAAGTGCCACACGGAGCAAAGTGCCACATCACACACGTGGTGGGGGCCACCTCTTGAATCCGTGGGGGCCATCTCTAGAATCCATCCCCTCAGAACAAAGTGCCACACCATACTCGGTGGGGGCCACCTCTTGAATCTGTAGGGCTATTCCTGTTATGTCCAGTTATTTCCCGTAATCTGATAATTCTTAATAAGCTACAACTTGGACGGGGATGGGAGGAAGGAAGTGATGGATGCCGGAATGATACCTTGCTTATAGTAATGGAATAAAATATTGACGATTCGTGTTAGTGGGACTAAGGGCCCACAGAAGATGCGTGTTAGGGGGACTTAGGGCCTCCAAACTGGTCCCAGGTGTATGGGAACTACTATAAGAAGTGATATCAGTTCTCCATCTACTTCCGGTAATAACCCTCGACTTTCTTATATATGGATGTATGTGTGTTGGGATATATACCAAAACACATACCTAGATATATGGGTCAGACGAGTAATAATAATAGTATAGGTCTCTTGTCATGCCCGTTATGATGCCTGTTATGACTCTTAATAATCCTGTTATGACACCTGTATCGGACTCCAGTTATGATCCTTGTTATGACTCCCGTTATGTACTCCTGTTATCATTCCTGTCATGACTCCTTTTATGATTCCTGTTTTGATACCTGTTATGGACTTATGTTATTCTTGTCATGTATTCCTGTTATGATTATCGCGTGAATTGCAACTCTGATTCTATACGCTTGGATTTCGGTGGCATGAGATAACGGTATATAGATGAGGGTTTCCTTGTTTGGATTATTCCTTCGATGTACTAGTCTCATGGGACCGTGACCTAAGCTTATAAAATCAATCTTGCTTGTAATCAGCTTTACCCTGAATTTCCTGTTTTATGATGATTATGTTATGCCCGTTCATACATACTACATTTGTGTTCTACCCCTGTTTTCTGAACTTGATATCCCTTGCTGTATTCTTATTGTGCTCACCCTGGCTCGCCACCTGGCATTGCATCATACTCACCTGGGGAGTTTCACTGACTCCCCTGGATTCTCATGTCCAGGTTCTGGAGCTTGCTGTGGAGCAGTTAGATCAGCTGCAACTACCATCTCATCCTTGCTTTCTGGTTATCTCGTGAGCACGCTTTTATACTGTTCATACTTGTACATTTCCATGTATTCCCGCATTTGCGCATATCTGTGATGTAATATTCATGTAATGTTGGATCACTTCTGGTGATAACTTTGTAATTGTACTCATGTGTTGGAATGTATAATGCACCATTTGCTTCCGTACTCTGATTCTTGCCTTTACTGATGCTTAGCGTATATACGTGGGGGCACCTTCTGACCTGCGTATATACGTCGCAGTGACGTCCCCGTACCCGTAGGATCGGGGCGTTACAGGATGGTATCAGAGCTTAGGCTCTAACTTCCTCAGTACAACCAGTCGGCAAATTAATGGTAAAGAAATTTGCAACTGGAATGCTTGAGTCTTGGTTATACATTCCAACGACAAGTGCAGAGTTATCTATTCTATCTTGATCATCCTTCCTTTGATTCCTAATTTCTTCCATCTTTTCCCTGTTTTGGTTTTTCGAAGCCTTTATTTCCACCCTTGTTCTCTTTGTGTTCAATTTACCCCCTTAACGAAATTGCGAGGACGCAATTTTTTTGTAAGGTGGATGGATTGTAACACCCCGCTCCCGGAATACGTACTTAGCTGCGTATTCAGATTTCTCGATCGTATTTTTTCGATTTACTTCCTGTGTTGTTTTGTATTATGAATTATTAGTGTGATTGTTTTGTCTTGGATTTGGATTCGTGGTTTCGGAGTCAGCCCTAGTCTGAACCAAGGACCCGATCCTAGTGTATTGTTCAATTTAGTCTTTCCGATATTCTGATTTGACCGATTTCAGTTTTAAATATCATTTTCTAATATTATATATTTTCTATGATTTTCTGGAATTTTCCTGATTTAAATGAAAATCTTCAAAACCGGTGTCGGCCAGTGCCGCTGACCGATTCCCGGATTTTTAATTTGCAACCAGATTGGAATTTCTAGATGGTCCTTTAGACATTTTCTCTTAAAATCACATTTCTTACCTAAATGCTTTTTATGGGTATTTTATGAATTTATGAAAATTTCACCGGAGTCGGTAGCTAATTGATTCCGGGATTTTTAGTTTTAAAACTATAAAGTATTTCTTAAACCGGATTTCACTATGAGTCTTAAAATATTATTATTGATTTTTGGTATATTTTGCGAGTCGTTCCGAGATACTTGATTTCGGGGCGATTTCGGTATTTTCCGAAATGTTTTCCGTATCCTCGACTTAAACCCGGGAATCTGTGTTCCCAATATTTTCATTTTTCTAGTCAAAGAGAATATCTTCTCTTTATCAATTCTTTTCCTTTTTCCTTTTTCTTATTTCTCTCCTTCCTCCACAATCCACAAGAATTCCATTTTCCAAAATTTCAACAATTCCAAAATTCCATTTTCTTCCACACACTTCCACCAACTTCCTCATTAATGCCTCTCTTTCTCTCTCTCTTCCATGGCCGGCCAAGTGGCCAAAAGAGGGACACCTCATCCTCCCCTATTTGCAAAAACCCCCTCTCTTCTATCTTATTTGCATCTCCTTTACAAAATCTAAAACCTATATAAACTTTTCCTTTTCATTTCTATTTCCTTTTACTTCCTTCCACCAAGAGGAGCCTTCACCCTCACCAAATCCTCCTCCATCTCAACTCAACCACCAACTCCAAAACACCAAGGCTATCATCTCCACCACAACTACTTTGGATTGGGCCGTATCCTTCTTCGTCTTGGTGATATTGTCGACTTCGATCTCTTCGAACTCGTAAAGCTTCAATATACCGATCTATGTGAGTATTTCTACTCACCAAGACTTGGCTAATTCCTAGCATACTTGTGTTCACATATCTTGTGTACTTGTGCCTTCAAAATTTTGTTATTTGATCATCAAACACAACTATCAAAATCTGTTCTGTATTCTGTTTCCAGACGATTAGTCGACTTGACCTAAGGACTAGTCGACTTGAAACCCTTATTTGAAACGTAACCTTTTCTGGAACACAGTTTTAGTCGACTTACCTTAATTATTAGTCGACTATAAATCACTGTCAGTCGACTACCCATTCTATCCTAGTCGACTAACTTTTCCTGAAAGCAAAACTCAACTTCCTGTAACTCAGTATTAGTCGACTTGACATGACTATTAGTCGACTTGAGATGTCTGTTAGTCGACTACCCTTTCCACCCTAGTCGACTAACTTTTTCTGAATCAGAATCCAACTCTCTGGAACCCAGTTTTAGTCGACTATACCAGAATATTAGTCGACTAACCCCTTTATTAGTCGACTAACCATTCCACCTAGTCGACTAACTTTGGCTGTTTATTATAGTTGATTTCTTTTCTGAATATTGGATCTTATGCTTGGTTCATGTGTTTGTATATAGTACTTAGTGACTCATTACTTGATGTATATCACCTCTTGTCACTTCATATTTCCATGTCTATGTATTGCCATGCAACTGCTTGTTTCATTCTTATACTTGTACCATGCCTGTGCTATTCTTACTTCTTTATCGCATACCATGCTTGGCCGACCCTTCGTGGTCGTTGACCTTGGGTTACTTCTATGTTACCACCTGCCATGTCATTACTTCAGACCTGTCAGTTTCATGCTTCCATTTAACACATGTATATCACTTGGCAATTGATTGTTATCATCTACCACCAGACTATTATCAATCTCTTATCATGATTGGTTGCTTGTTAAATATCACCATCCTGTCATGCTATCACTTAACACCCAGCATGATATACTTGACTTTGTGATTATCATGTTTACGGGAATCCTGTCTTGTTATTCTGAATGGAAACTAAGTGCCACACGGAGCAAAGTGCCACATCACACACGTGGTGGGGGCCACCTCTTGAATCCGTGGGGGCCATCTCTAGAATCCATCCCCTCAGAACAAAGTGCCACACCATACTCGGTGGGGGCCACCTCTTGAATCTGTAGGGCTATTCCTGTTATGTCCAGTTATTCCCGTAATCTGATAATTCTTAATAAGCTACAACTTGGACGGGGATGGGAGGAAGTGATGGATGCCGGAATGATACCTTGCTTATAGTAATGGAATAAAATATTGACGATTCGTGTTAGTGGGACTAAGGGCCCACAGAAGATGCGTGTTAGGGGGACTTAGGGCCTCCAAACTGTCCCAGGTGTATGGGAACTACTATAAGAAGTGATATCAGTTCTCCATCTACTTCCGGTAATAACCCTCGACTTTCTTATATATGGATGTATGTGTGTTGGGATATATACCAAAACACATACCTAGATATATGGGTCAGACGAGTAATATAATAGTATAGGTCTCTTGTCATGCCCGTTATGATGCCTGTTATGACTCTAATAATCCTGTTATGACACCTGTATCGGACTCCAGTTATGATCCTTGTTATGACTCCCGTTATGTACTCCTGTTATCATTCCTGTCATGACTCCTTTTATGATTTCTGTTTTGATACCTGTTATGGACTTATGTTATTCTTGTCATGTATTCCTGTTATGATTATCGCGTGAATTGCAACTCTGATTCTATACGCTTGGATTTCGGTGGCATGAGATAACGGTATATAGATGAGGGTTTCCTTGTTTGGATTATTCCTTCGATGTACTAGTCTCATGGGACCGTGACCTAAGCTTATAAAATCAATCTTGCTTGTAATCAGCTTTACCCTGGATTTCCTGTTTATGATGATTATGTTATGCCCGTTCATACATACTACATTTGTGTTCTAACCCCTGTTTTCTGAACTTGATATCCCTTGCTGTATTCTTATTGCTCACCCTGGCTCGCCACCTGGCATTGCATCATACTCGCCTGGGGAGTTTCACTGACTCCCCTGGATTCTCATGTCCAGGTTCTGGAGCTTGCTGTGGAGCAGTTAGATCAGCTGCAACTACCATCTCATCCTTGCTTTTTGGTTATCTCATGAGCACCCTTTTATACTGTTCATACTTGTACATTTCCATGTATTCCGCATTTGCGCATATCTGTGATGTAATATTCATGTAATGTTGGATCACTTCTGGTGATAACTTTGTAATTGTACTCATGTGTTGGAATGTATAATGCACCATTTGCTTCCGTACTCTGATTCTTGCCTTTACTGATGCTTAGCGTATATACGTGGGGGCACCTTCTGACCTGCGTATATACGTCGCAGTGACGTCCCCGTACCCGTGGGATCGGGGCGTTACAATTGACAAAAAAGGGGAGAAAGATTTTGAGTTTACATATGCATATTTGTGTTTTTGCATATATTGAGTTTATGCATCTTGTGTTTTTGAGGAGAATATTTTTGAAAGTTTAAACAAAAAGGGGGAGAAAGTTTTTTGAAAAAGAACTTTTTATTCATGCATGTTTCTCTCACCCTATGATGCATATATGTTTGTTAGTTTTATACACTTCATTGTCATATCCTATTTGTTTATTGTTATGCATGAGTTAAGGGGGAGCTTCTATGAAGCTTAACTTTAATCCATGCATATATAACTCCATGAGTTTGTCATCATCAAAAAGGGGGAGATTGTTGGCCCAAAGGCCATCACTCTAGTTTTGATGATGATTAACTCATGTAGTTATACTACTAATGATCTTGTGTTTGATTAGTCTTAGATATATGATCAAGATCTTAGTAGGTGTGTAGCTTCAACAAAGAATTTAAAGTCAAATTTTGGAGCTAGCACGTGTTGATTCAAGAGCTTGTGCATCAAGACCACATCAAGTACTCAAGAGGAGTCTAGCTCTTTGGATAAAAGTTTGGACCAAGTCAAGAAGGAGAAGAAGACTTCAAGTGAAGACCTTCAAGAGAAGACTTGTGTCTAGGTTTGTTTTGTTAAGATTTTATTTTTAGATAAAATGTAAAGGATAGATTAGTTGGTGGATTGTTCAAGTATTATATACACTCACACACAAGATTTAGATATGTTTTCATCATAGAGTTTTCATTCTGGAAAAATACAAAAGAGTATTCATTTTGGAAAAATACCGTTTTGATTTTTGGAGTTTCATACATACATATGTTTTAACCAAAACTATTTTAGAGCTTAATGTCAAAAACATAGATATTTCATCATATATATGTAGTGGATCATATTCATACACTCTAAGCTTTAAAAGTGTTTAAAATATCTTATTTTTATATTTGGAGAAGTTTTGGAAAAATCAATTTGGAAAAATACGGTTTTTGTTTTAAGGCAAAATTCCAAGTTACAAAAATAGTTCAAAATATTTGTAAATGTTTTGATTTTTACTCAAACATGTTTGTTTATCAAAGTATATTACTGAACTTATTTTTGTAGTTTTTTTGTGAATTTTTGGGATTTTATTAAAGATAAAAAGTCAAGTTTTTAAATCCCCAAAAGCAGTTTTCTGGCCTTCAGCCGTTCGATCGCACGGTCGACTGAGCCAGAGGTCGGTTGACCGGGCTGTCGACCGACGTGCAAAAAACGTGCACGCCTTGTTTGGCTGGAGGGCCGGTCGACCGACCCAGTCGACCACCAGAGAGCTCTGCTCTCTGAAAATGGCCCCAATCGACTGGGCGGTCGACCGATAGAAAGCTCTTTTCTCTGTATCCAGGCTACGATCAACCGGCCGGTCGATCAGGCAATCAACCGACAGCAGTGCAGACTGCTGATTTGGACCCCAACGGCTAGTTTTTTCTTAGCTTATAAATTGGGGCTTCCTTGGGCTGTTTTTCACAAGATTTTAAGTGGGTTTTTGAGCTAGTTGTTCCTACTATATTAAGTGTTTATCTCCACAAGTTTTAGAGCCAAATACTTTCATTCAAAAGGAAAGTTTCTCAGGAGTTTTCAAAAGTGATTTCTTGTGTTTTCCACCACAACTTCAATCCTAGTTTTCTCACAAACACTTGAGCTATCCATTGCTATATCAATCCTATAGGGATCTTTATGTGAGAGGATTTTAGATGATCAAAGTGTTGTGATCACCAAAGTTTTCATCTTTGTACTTTGAGGAGGCAGACTTGCGGGTTCGCGGTGTTTCGGGTTCTAGTGAGAACTCGGCGTAAAGGTGCGGCCTCGGAAAGCTTGTGTGTGTTTGTTCTTGTGGGAACAAGTGAGAGGACTAGTGAGTCCAAGAGTTCTAGTGGGAACTCCTTGTAGATGTTGCGGCATCGAGTGATCCGGTGGGATCGTTTTCTAGTGAAAATCCTTCAAGTGTTGAAGGCGGGGACGTAGAGTAAGTGTGCTCGACCTCGAAACAGATCTCCCGTATTTGTGATTGCTCTCTCTATCTCTCACTTATCTTTATATCTTGCTTATGATTATTGCTCATATCTCTTATATGCTTGATATATTGAATGCTTAATGTTGGCCCAAAGGCCTATCACTCTAGTTTTGATGATGATCAACTCATGTAGTTATGGTACTAACGATCTTGTGTTTATTTAGTCTCAGATTTGTGATGAAGATCTTAGTAGGTGTGTAGCTTCATCAAAGGATTTAAGATCAAGTCTTGGAGCTAGCATGGTTTGATTCGGGAGCTTGTGCATCAAGACCACATCAAGTACTCAAGAGGATTCTAACTCTATGGATCAAGTTTGGACCAAGTCAAGAAGAGGAGAAGACTTCAAGTGAAGACTTCAAGATCAAGGCTTGAGTCTAGGTTTGTTTTTATAAAATTTTGTTTTTAGTTAAAATGTAAAGGATAGAATAGTTGGTGGATTGCTCAAGTATATCATATACTCATACACTCTTGATTTAGATGAGTTTTCATAAAAGAATTTCAATTTTGAAAAAAATACAAAAGAGTTTTCATTTTGGAAAAATACCGTTTGATTTTTGGTATTCAAAGTATATAATATGTTTTAACCAAAATCATGTTTAATGCTTATTGTCAAAACATAGATATTTCATCATGTATGTGTAGTGGATCATATCCATACACTCTATGCTTTCAAAGTGTTTAAAATATCTTGTTTTTGTATTTGGAGAAGTTTTGGAAAAATCAATTTTGGAAAAATACAGTTTTTGTTTTTAGCCAAAATTTCTAAGTTACAAAAATAGTTCAAATTGTTTGTAACATATCTAATTTTACTCAAACATGTTTGTATATCAAAGTATAATACTAAAACTATTTTTGTAGATTTTTCGTGAATTTATGGGATTTATTTAAGAAATAAAAACCAAGTTTTTTAATCCCAAAACTGTCCTGACCTGGCTTCTGCGGTCGACCGGACCGGTCGACCGAGCTTGAAGTCGGTCGACCGGACAGTCGACCGACGTGCACAGAACGTGCACGCCAGATCTGCTGGAGGGCCGGTCGACCGACCCGGTCGACCGTAGAGAGCTTCTGCTATCTGGAAATCCCCGATCGACCGGGCCGGTCGACCGGCAGAGAACTCTGTTCTCTGTTCCAGGCAGCGGTCGACCGGGCCAGTCGACCGACGCCCCAACGGTCAGAAATCTGACGGTTGGCGGTCGACCGGGCCGGTCGACCGTCAGCCGCCAGGGCTGAAAAATTGCCCTAATGTCTAGTTTTTTTTCTAGCCCTATAAAATGAGACTTTTGGGGGCTGTTTTAGTTAAGATTTTCAAGTGGGTTTTTTACCAGTTTTTTCAACTCTTTTAAGAAGTTTTCTTCACTTATATTTGAGCCAAATACTTCCATTCAAAAGGAGAGTTTATCAAGAGTTTTTCAAAGTGATTTCTTTGAGTTTTTCACCACACATTCCATCCTTGTTTTTCTCACAAATACTTGAGCTATCCATTGATATATTCTTCCTATAGGAGTGTTATTGTGAGATTGTTTTTAGGCGATCAAAGTGTTGTGATCACCAAAGACTTCATCTTGTACTTTGAGGAGGCGGACGTGAGTGTTCGCATTGTTTCAGGTTCTAGTGTGAACTCGGTGTTTGAGGTGCGGCCTCGGCGAGCTTATGGGCTTGTGGTGTGTACGGGACTAGAGAGTCTAAGGAGTTCAAGTGTGAACTCGCCTTGTAGGTGTTGCGACACCGAGTGATCTGGTGGGATCATTTTTAGTGGAAATCCTTCATAGTGTTGAAGGCGGGGACGTAGAGCAAGTGTGCTCGAACCTCGAAATAAATCTCCCGTGTTTGCGATTGCTCACTCTTTTTTCTATTACTTGTCTATATCTTGCATGCTTATATTGCTTTCATCTTTATATGCTTGATATATATTGTGAGCTAAATTGTTAAATGCTTGGGGATGATTTGCTAACACTTGTATTCAATCAAGAGAGCCAACGCGGCACCTCAACTCTTATTTAGAGGAATCTTGAGGAGTTAGTCCAGAGCCCTTCACGGAGAATCCGGCTATACTCTTGTGTTATATGTAGTGTTTAGTTTAAGAAGTTTTAATTCCGCATTATTGACAATTAGATTAGCTCCACCTATTCACCCCCCTCTAGGTGATTTACAATTGGTATCAGAGCCAAGTGCTCTTGATTTGGGTCTAACAACGTAGAGTTAAATATCCTCATTTTTTTAGCTAATCACAATATTTTGTACACACACCATGGATTTTATGCCACCTCCCACCTTTGACATTCTTAACATCTAAACTTGGAAGGTTAAGATGTCTTTATTCCTCAAGGCCCTAGGCATTCATGTTTATTTTGCCACTATTGTAACACTTGCCTTAATTAAGCATCCTTTTCCTAAAATATTGATACTTTAAGCAGTGATGGGAAATAGTATTCATGCTAGATACCTTACTTATTACCATATTTATTAGTGTGAAGGTACATAAGTAGGTATGTATGAGAATGAATATATTAGTATGTATATACCCATGTATGTAGATATAGGAATGAATACACCACATGTTGTTGACTTTGCCACCATCTTTCTCACAATACTTGGGGGTACATGTACCTCATGAAGAGGGGGGCCATGGAGCTTTGTTATAGGGCATGGTATAGGGTAGAGTGATGGGTTAGAGAGGGACACTTGTCACATTTGTGTGGAAGGAAAGGGGCTATAAATAGGGGGATGAAGAGAATTATCTCATTTGATAAAGCCTCTCTCTCTTCATCCAAATTCCCAAAACTCTCTCCCTCTCTTCCCTTTTTCTGCAGCCAAAAACCAGCAGCAAAAACAGCCCAAAAACAGCAGCCAAAAACCAGCAGCAACAGCAGCGTTCTCTTCACACAAAAAAAAACCCTATTTTTCCCTCTCAACTCCCCACAAACTTTCCTTCAGTCCATATGTAAGAAAAAGATTCCGTTTTCCTGTCTTAATTCCTCTTAGAAACCGATAGAACGAGTCAAAGGGTGATCTAGAACCAGAAGTTGGGGGGGGGAGTGTCATTGGTTGAACGGTAAGAAAAACACTTCTAGAACTCTACCTTCTTGTATTATTTTCTTTAACTATGAACTAATATTGGCGTTGTTATGACTTGTAGACTCCATTGTAGCGGGAAATCAAGCTTGAGAAAGAACTTACCACTTCAAAGGGTGAGTAGAACATATGGATCCTAGTGACATGATAAGTAGAATAAAGTTTGAAAATGAAAGAAATCGTAAGGGATAAATAGACATAAAAGTGAAGGATAACTTCATGAGTATAAATTATAGATTTTTTTATGTATACATAGTCTTATGGCAATCTCGTAAGAGTTAAGCTCATGGGTGTTTAATACGGTAGTCTACTACATGTTTCTAGAGAAAGAGTTCTATAGATAAACATGACACTTGATACCATGCATATATTTTTGGTCATGCATATTTTGTGATGACGAGATGTTGGCTACCTCTTAAAGACTCGCATATTATGATTTCACTAGTAGCTACTCATTCATGTTAATGAATCCCATGATATTGACATGTGTTAAAGTAAAGACTATGAAGCTTGCATGTTGTCGTTACTTTATGTATCTTTGCATATTGATAGTATATGATGAATGTGATTGTTGTATTTTAGAGGAAGGGACCGGGTTGAACCGGAGGTGTAAGTAGGGGAGATTATACGGTAATGTATAGGAGGAAGGGACCGGGTTGAACCGGTGGCGGTGGAAGGAGGAAATTATTGCGTTGAATGACGTATAGGAGGAAGGGACCGGGTTGAACCGGAGGAGACCGAAGGGGGAGCCCAGTGTTAGGGTTAATAAATATGTTGATGTGGCTAAGATAGAAATTCTATGTTGAAATCATATATAAATCCTTAAATATTGAATCTGGAATAATTCCTTACCAGGCAAATTTCAGTAGTATTAGTTGACTAAGTCCCTGGGATAAGTCGACTATAGATGTGATATATGGGCAGACAAGCTGCTGGAAAACATTGTTAGTCGACTACAGATAGACTGTAGTCGACTATCCCTGTTACAGAGAACAAACAGAGAGTTAACAACTTGTTTTAGACATAAGTTAGTCGACTACAGTTGGCTTATAAGTCGACTAGTACCTAGTGTAGTCGACTACACCAGAAAGGGTAGTCGACTATAATTGATTATAGGTGACAAACAGAGAGTATCATACCCTTTTGACCTACACATAGTCGACTATAGGGGACCTGCAAGTCGACTAGTACATAGAGTAGTCGACTATACGGGTAGGGTAGTCGACTACATAATTCACTGGCAGGCAACAGAAAAGCAGAAACTTTTGGGTCAAACCCAGTCGACTATAGTTATAATATTAGTCGACTTATAAGTAGTATTAGTCGACTATAGGATGACCTAGTCGACTAATAAGCCATGTTACTGTGTTCTGGTTGGTTCTTGGCTAATAACAAAATTTTATAAAAATGGTATAAAGACACACTTGTCAACCTGATAATTTAGCCCATGTAGACCTACTTAATAGGCATGCTTAAATATTGTTTTACTCACTGAGCTGTCAAGCTCACTCTATTTCTAATTCCACCTCTTGGACAAGGGCAAAGGACCCGCTTAAAGGCAATGTGCGGGACAAGCGCCATCGGAGTCATTGCATTAAAGTTTGCTTTTGATATGTATATGGCTGTATATAACTATGCGTACTCTTAGTTGGATGTTGTCATTAACGTGTAAACTTTAAAGTGCCTGGTGTTAGACTCTAACTTTGTTATATATACTTTGGTACAGTAATATAATTAGACTGCGTTTTCGGATGGGTTATCGGACCATATGTGTTGGCATGGTAAGTCATGTTTAGATCATACATGTTATCCTAGTGGAGCTTGATGTAGAGTATAGAGCATTCTGATGTTAGTAATGGAAGTATTATATCATGATGGGTCCCACGCTTGGATTATATGAGATAATTGTGGTCAAACGAAAAAATTTTAACTGGGACCGTTATAGTTGGTATCAGAGCAAAGGTTTATAAGTAGAAGAGTAAGAGATGATGAAGTTGTTAGGTTATACGTACAGACATGTGATCATAGTTAGGTAGTGAGTTTTATGTGACGAAATAACTATGAGTCAAGCGGTAATTAAGTATTTTCCTCGCATCAGAATCAGGGTGCCCGCACATCCTGATTTGGGTGAGTTGACTATGGGTGCGGGCTCGCAGTAACAACTTCTAGTGGGATGGGACACTGGGACGAGGAAATGCATTTAATTACCTATTGAATCTAAGTTATTCTAAAAACATGAGACTTACGGGTAGACTAAGGATAAGTATAATTACAAGTGTGTCTATATATGTTGCTTCTTTCCGATTATAGCCGTATGTTGAGACTATTTCATGGGCTTGAGATTGATACGACTCTTTGTTTACATGTAGATGGGGGACTGACGTATATTGGCCAGTCTCTAGCTCAGATAGCTCGAGTGAGAGTTGGATAGCGGATTCTATGGAGTCTGACGAGACTGATCCAGAGGACATATTCACCGCCCAGACCACATAGATTATGAGGAGGTTGAGTCTCAGGCATCTAATGAGCGTGAACAGACCATTGTTGATACAGAGAGCTTGGTCGGGGATTCGCTTGAGGTAGCAGAGATGGAGCCCTCTAGTACAATAAAAGAGGAGGCTCGAAGAGGATTCACATAAGGAGGTGTCTTTTGGGATGAAACGTGGGAAGATGACATGGACCTCTATGATGATCTGGATGACTGGTGCTGCGCAGGAGACGAATTACCGGGAGAAGACCCCGAAGAAGATATGGATGGTAGCGAAGATAGTAGCAGCACTAGCGGAGATCCAAGTGGGGATACTCTACCCTATGAAGGGTGAACCTTTGAGCCGACACTTTTGATGTATATATATGTATAGGCCTAGTATGTTAGATGATGGATATCCTTAGAGCTTGTTGTATATGCCCTGGCACATCTGGAATGTATGCACATGGGTTAGTCCGGATATCCAAAAGGTAGACATGTCAGTATAACATCTTTGTATCCATGATAGGATGTACCTATATATATATATATATATATATATATATATATATATATATATATATATATATATATATATATATATATATATATATATATATATATATAGCAAGTTGCTTGTTTGCAAAAGTGATGTTGAATATGGTATTAACATGATTGCATGAGACTAAAATTTTATCCCAAATTATTTCTAATTGTGAAGTATGTTGATTAGACGCCCTTATCTTATAGGAAGGACGCATGGACCTAAATCAGCTACCACCTAATGAGTCCCTGTCGCTCGATATGTCACACTACAGTGTGATGGGGAGCATACACCCCGTGGACAATAATGAAGACTCTGAAGTTCAGATAAGAGGAAATGAGGGAACTCCAGGGGTGATGCCGGAGTGGCTCGCACAGTTAATGACCAGAGCGAGTAATAACAAATCCCACCGAGCATTGGAGCAGTTTCAGAAGATGAAACCGCCTGTATTTGAAGGGGAGGCGGACCCCTTACAAGCCGAAGCATGGCTTCTCCAGATAGAGAAGATCCTAGACGTTATGAACTGCACCGATGAACAAAGCGTATCTTTCTCTTCCTTTATGTTCCAAAAGGAAGCAGAACATTGGTGGAGGGCGGTGAAGCATAGTATGAGAAATATAAGGAAATCAATCACTTGGGAATTCTTAGTGAACAAATTCACTGAAAAATACATCCCGGAGACGGCCAGAGATAAGATGGCGTCAGAATTCTTGGAATTACGTCAAGGCTCGATGAATGTGTCTCAGTATGATCAAAAGTTCACTTAATTATCCAGGTATGCTGATGCCTTGGTAAAGAGTACGGTAGAAAGGACGAAGAGGTTCGTGAAGGGCCTAAGATCAGAGATTCGAGGCCGATTGATTCCGTTACAACTGAAGAATTATCTCCAAGCTGTGGAAAGAGCTTTGGAGGTAGAAATGGATATGCAAGAAGGTCAGGAAGACTGGGTGGAGGAAATTCCCAACTCTAAGCGCCCCCGATATCAAGGACCCTCAATGATGATGGCATCAGGATCCACCAGTGGCAAGGGGTTTGGGTTTAATACCACTTTTCAAAGGGGAGGAGGGGCCAGAGGCAGGAGAACATGGTTGAGGAACAGAGACACTCCCTCGAAAACACAAACTACCTCTGTGTCCCACCCCAGAATCTCGGAGGCTCCTTGGTGTCAGAGGTGCAGAGTAAACCATTTTGGAAACTGCCTCCTAGATAGAGCTTGCTTTAATTGTGGAGGGGTGGGACATTTAAAAATAAATTGTCCGACAAGGCGCGGAAGCCAAGGGCAGAGTAGAGGAAGTGGGAGGCCAACCATGAGGACGAATCCTCCCAGAGGACTAGCCAGTAACTTCATGCAGCCCAGTAATGCCCCATGTCCTGCTGCAACTCAGTCATCGGTTCAGCAACCACGGGTGCAAGGAAGAACTTTTGCATTAACCCACCGGGAAGCAATTGCCTCAAATGCAGTGGTGGAAGGTATGATCTCCATATCAGGACATATTTCCCATGCATTGTTTGACCCTGGAGCTACTCATTCATTCGTATCTAGTGCTTTTGCTTATAAACTAAATCAAGTATCAAAACCCCTAGGATTTCAGTTGGTTGTGTCCACACCCATAGGGGTAAATTTGATAGCTAGCATTAGATATGTGAATTGTGAAGTGATTATTAGAGAAATGAAAACATCTATTGATTTGATTAAGCTAGGCGAAATGGATTTCGATGCCATACTAGGAATGGACTGGTTGTCCGCCTGTAGTGCTCATGTGGATTGTAATAAGAAGATGATTATCTTTAAAATGGAAGGGGCTCCGGAGTTTATTTTTGAAGGAGTAAAAGTTAGTCATGATATACCTCACATATCAGCCATCAAAGCCACCAAGTTAATGAAACAAGGGTGTCAAGGATTTTTTGCTTCAGTTTTGGATACCACCAGGACTGATATAAAAATTGAGACTATTCCAGTTGTGAATCAGTTCTCTGATGTGTTCCCGGAAGATTTACCAGGCTTGCCCCAGATCGAGAGGTAGAATTTACAATAGATGTAATACCCGGTACTGCCCCAATTTCTAAGGCACCATATCGTATGGCCCCTGCAGAAATGAAAGAACTTAAGACTCAATTGCAGGACTTATTATACAAAGGGTTCATTCGGCCAAGTGTATCTCCCTGGGGAGCACCAGTACTATTTGTAAAGAAGAAGGATGGGAGTATGAGACTATGTATTGACTACCGGGAATTGAATAAGGCAACTATCAAAAATAGGTACCCTCTTCCTCGAATTGATGACTTATTTGATCAACTACAAGGGTCTTGTGTATTTTCTAAGATAGACCTTAGATCGGGGTATCATCAGTTGAAGGTCAAACCTGAAGATGTGTCCAAATCGGCTTTCTGGACAAGATATGGACACTTTGAATTTCTAGTCATGCCTTTTGGACTCACTAATGCCCCGACAGCATTTATGGACTTAATGAATCGGATGTTTCAACCATATCTAGACCAGTTTGTAGTGGTATTCATCGATGATATTTTGGTCTATTCAAAGAATAAAGAAGATCACGAGAAACATCTTAAAATTGTCCTTCAAATCTTGAGAGAGAAGCAACTCTATGCAAAATTGAAGAAATGTGAATTTTGGCTAGAGCAAGTAGGGTTTCTTGGCCACATTATATCCAAAGAAGGAATATCAGTGGACCCGATAAAAATTGAAGCAATCCGAAACTGGCCTAGACCCACTAATGTTACTGAAGTTCGAAGTTTCTTGGGATTAGCTGGGTACTATAGAAGATTTGTGGAAGAATTTTCTCTAATTGTGGCACCAATGACCCAACTAACTAGAAAGAATAAGAAGTTTGCATGGGGGGAAGAACAAGATAGGAGCTTTCTGGAGGTTAAAACTAAGCTGACATCTGCCCCTGTTTTAATTATACCTTCGGGGACTGAAGGATTTGCCATTTATAGTGATGCATCAAAACTGGGATTGGGATGTGTGTTAATGCAACATGGAAAAGTTATTGCCAATGCATCCCG
Organism: Agave tequilana; assembly: GCA_038442645.1. Classification (NCBI taxonomy): domain Eukaryota; kingdom Viridiplantae; phylum Streptophyta; class Magnoliopsida; order Asparagales; family Asparagaceae; genus Agave; species Agave tequilana. Next base: position 24,273 of record JAVJIF010006209.1, read on the forward strand.
ACAATTGAAGATCCATGAAAGAAATTATCCCACTCATGATTTGGAATTAGCCGCTGTGATTTTTGCTTTAAAGATCTGGCGACATTACTTGTATGGAGTGTCTTGTGAAGTTTTTACTGATCATAAGAGTTTAAAATACATCTTCACACAAAAAGAACTGAATATGAGGCAGAGGAGATGGTTAGAACTAATGAAGGATTATGATATTACTATCCAATACCACTCTGAAAAGGCCAATGTGGTGGCTGATGCCTTGAGCCGAAAATCAGGAGGAACCATGGCCACTTTGATAACTCGTCAAGCAAGAATATTAAGGGATCTAGAAGAAATGCAAATAGAAGTGTGAGTCATTGATCCTTCTAATTCTAAGTATCAACTGAATCAAGTAAGTATTCAATTTAATCTATACGACAAAATCAAAGAGGCCAAACAAGGAGATACTCAAATAAAGAAGATTATGAAGAAAGTACAAGAAGGAGAACTCAAGGAGTTTCAAATAGAAGATGATGTACTGCGATTCGGACGCAAATTATGTGTGCCAGATGTGACAGAGATCAAAGAAGAAATAATGAAGGAGGCTCATAGTACACCGTATACAGCTCATCCAGGGAGCACAAAAATGTATCAAGATCTGCGTCATAACTTCTGGTGGGATGGAATGAAAGTAGACATTTCTAATTTTGTCCACAAGTGTTTAGTCTGCCAACAAGTGAAGGCGGAACATAAGAAGCCCCCAGGTTTGTTGGTGCCTTTATCTATTCCTGAATGGAAGTGGTGTCAAATTGCTATGGACTTTGTCACTGGACTTCCTCGGAAATTCCAAGGGCTAGATACAGTCTGGGTAGTGGTAGACGGACTTACTAAATCTGCCCACTTTCTGCCTATCCGGATCAATTATTCAATGGAAAGACTGGCTCAAGTATATATCTGAGAAATAGTTAAATTGCATGGAGTACCTGAGTCCATTGTATCAGATCGGGATCCTAGATTTCAATCTAGATTTTGGAAGAGCTTGTCCAAAGCTATGGGCACTAAATTGCAACTTAGTACAGCAGCCCACCCCCAAACAGATGGACAGTCAGAAAGGACCATTCAAATATAGGAAGATATGTTGAGAACTTGTGTACTAGATTTTGGGGGAAGTTGGGACAACTATTTACCCTTAGTGGAGTTTGCTTATAATAATAGTTGTCAGTCCACTATTGGCATGCCTCCATTTGAAGCATTGTATGGGAGAAAATGTAGATCACCAATCTGTTGGGAGGAAATTGGGGATAGAAGACTGTTCGGCCCTGATGTGATTTAAGAAGCTACTGAGAAGATCAAGTTGATCAAGGAAAGGATGAAAGCAGCCCAGAGCAGGCAGAAAGCTTATGCAGACAATCGCCGCAGACTACTGGAGTTTGAGGTGGGGGATAGTATTTTTCGAAGGTATCTCCAATGAAGGGAGTAAGACGCACCGGCGGTAAGAACAAATTAGCCCCTGGATATGTGGGTCCATTTGAAATATTGGATAAAATTGGACCGGTTGCTTATCGTTTGGCCCTACCTCCTGCCTTGGAGAGGATGCACAATGTATTTCATGTCTCTCAGCTGAGGAAGTATGTGCCCGATCCTGATCACATCATCTCCTATGGACCTCTACAAATACTAGAAGACATGTCTTACACGGAAGAACCAGTGCAAATTCTTGATCGCAAGGAGAAACAATTGAGAAGCAAAAATATTTCCTTGGTCAAGATCTTATGGAGAAATCAAAACATAGAAGAAGCAACTTAGGAACTGGAAGAGGAGATACAGAAGGCCTATCCACATTTGTTCCAAGGTACGTTAAGTTTCGAGGACGAAACTTCCATAAGGAGGGTAGAATGTAACACTTGTCTTAATTAAGCATCCTTTTCCTAAAATATTGATACTTTAAGGAGTGATGGGAAATCGTATTCATACTAGATACCTTACTTATTACCATGTTTATTAGTGTGAAGGTACATAAGTAGGTATGTATGAGAATGAATATATTAGTATGTATATACCCATGTATGTAGATATAGGACTGAATACACCACATGTTGTTGACTTTGCCACCATCTCTCTCACCATACTTGGGGGTACATGTACCTCATGAAGAGGGGGGGCATGGAGCTTTGTTATAGGGCATGGTATAGGGTAGAGTGATGGGTTAGAGAGGGACACTTGTTACATTTATGTGGAAGGAAAGGGGCTATAAATAGGGGGGATGAAGAGAATTATCTCATTTGATAAAACCTCTCTCTCTTCATCCAAATTCCCAAAACTCTCTCCCTTTCTTCCCTTTTTCTGCAGCCAAAAACCAGCAGCAAAAACAGCCTAAAAACAGCAGCCAAAAACCAGCAGCAACAGCAGCATTCTCTTCACACAAAAAAACCCCTATTTTTCCCTCTTAACTCCCCACAAACTTTCCTTCAGTCCATATACAAGAAAAAGGTTCCGTTTTCCTGTCTTAATTCCTCCAAGAAACCGATAGAACGAGTCAAAGGGTGATCTAGAACCAAAAGTTGGGGGGGGGGAGTGTCATTGGTTGAAGGGTAAGAAAAACACTTCTAGAACTCTACCCTCTTGTATTATTTTCTTTAACTATGAACTAATATTGGCGTTGTTATGACTTGTAGACTCCGTTGTAGCGGGAAATCAAGCTTGAGAAAGAACTTACCACTTCAAAGGGTGAGTAGAACATATGGATCCTAGTGACATGATAAGTAGAATAAAGTTTGGAAATGAAAGAAATCGTAAGGGATAAATAGACATAAAAGTGAAGGATAACTTCATGAGTATAAATTATAGATTTTTTTATGTATACATAGTCTTATGGCAATCTCGTAAGAGTTAAGCTCATGGGTGTTTAATACGGTAGTCTACTACATGTTTCTAGAGAAAGAGTTCTATAGATAAACATGACACTTGATACCATGCATATATTTTTGGTCATGCATATTTTGTGATGACGAGATGTTGGCTACCTCTTAAAGACTCGCATATTATGATTTCACTAGTAGCTACTCATTCATGTTAATGAATCCCATGATATTGACATGTGTTAAAGTAAAGACTATGAAGCTTGCATGTTGTCGTTACTTTATGTATCTTTGCATATTGATAGTATATGATGAATGTGATTGTTGTATTTTGGAGGAAGGGACCGGGTTGAACCGGAGGTGTAAGTAGGGGAGATTATACGGTAATGTATAGGAGGAAGGGACCGGGTTGAACCGGTGGTGGTGGAAGGAGGAAATTATTGCGTTGAATGACGTATAGGAGGAAGGGACCGGGTTGAACCGGAGGAGACCGAAGGGGGAGCCCAGTGTTAGGGTTAATAAATATGTTGATGTGGCTAAGATAGAAATTCTATGTTGAAATCATATATAAATCCTTAAATATTGAATCTGGAATAATTCCTTACCAGGCAAATTTCAGTAGTATTAGTTGACTAAGTCCCTGGGATAAGTCGACTATAGATGTGATATATGGGCAGACAAGCTGCAGGAAAACATTGTTAGTCGACTACAGATAGACTGTAGTCGACTATCCCCTGTTACAGAGAACAAACAGAGAGTTAACAACTTGTTTTAGACATAAGTTAGTCGACTACAGTTGGCTTATAAGTCGACTAGTACCTAGTGTAGTCGACTACACCAGAAAGGGTAGTCGACTATAATTGATTATAGGTGACAAACAGAGAGTATCATACCCTTTTGACCTACACATAGTCGACTATAGGGGACCTGCAAGTTGACTAGTACATAGAGTAGTCGACTATACGGGTAGGGTAGTCGACTACATAATTCACTGGCAGGCAACAGAAAAGCAGAAACTTTTGGGTCAAACCCAGTCGACTATAGTTATAATATTAGTCGACTTATAAGTAGTATTAGTCGACTATAGGATGACCTAGTCGACTAATAAGCCATGTTACTGTGTTCTGGTTGGGTTCTCGGCTAATAACAAAATTTTATAAAAATGGTATAAAGACACACTTGTCAACCTGATAATTTAGCCCATGTAGACCTACTTAATAGGAATGCTTAAATATTGTTTTACTCACTGAGTTGTCAAGCTCACTCTATTTCTAATTCCACCTCCAGGTTTGGACAAGGGCAAAGGACCCGCTTAAAGGCAATGTGCGGGACAAGCGCCATCGGAGTCATTGCATTAAAGTTTGCTTTTGATATGTATATGGCTGTATATAATTATGCGTACTCTTAGTTGGATGTTGTCATTAACTTGTAAACTTTAAAGTGCCTGGTGTTAGACTCTAACTTTGTTATATATACTTTGGTACAGTAATATAATTAGACTGCGTTTTCAGATGGGTTATCGGACCATATGTGTTGGCATGGTAAGTTATGTTTAGATCATACATGTTATCCTAGTGGAGCTTGATGTATAGTATAGAGCATTCTGATGTTTGTAATGGAAGTATTATATCATGATGGGTCCCACGCTTGGATTATATGAGATAATTGTGGTCAAACGGAAAAATTTAACTGGGACCGTTACAACTATTAAAGATTCATATTGTTTAAATGACAAAAATATTGAGGCTAATGCAAAAGTCCTACATGCTTTAAAGTCAACCCTAAATGATGAATATTTATCTAGGGTTTCTAACATTGACTCGGCTTTTGTAGTTTGGAACACCATCATCTCCCTTGGTGAAAAAGAACAATATTATGCGGGGAGCGATTCGGATGTTGGAAGTGACGCTTCCAACGTGTGCTACATGGTCCAAGGGGATAACCCCCTTGAGGTAACTACCGAATTCGAGGTAGAAGAAGATGTTGAAATGTTTTATAATGAGCTTGAATCATTTTGTCAAGAACTTCTAGAAAAATATGAATTGCTTAAAAAGGATAATAAGAATTTGAAAAAGAATTTGATTGCATGATAAAAGAAAATGATTCTTTTAAAAACGAAGTTGCATGCATTGAAAAAGAAAATGAAAGTTTGAAAAATGAAAATGTTTCCTTGCTTTTTAAGTTGAATGATCTTTGTGAAGGAAACACTTCTTTGAAAAATAAAATTGTCTTGGTGGAAAAACAAAAGGAAATTGCTTTGTAAGAAAACAATACTTTAAAAAGAAAAATTGTTGAAAAAAGTTAATGTTTCTAAAAAGAAAAAGATTGTTGATCATGCTTTACATGCTAGTATTGATAAAAATGAGATTAAATTTTTAAAAATAAAATAAATTGTTTGAGCTTAACTTTGAGCACATGTGCATTTAATCATAAGAAGTTGGAATCCTTGTTTTAAAAGAAACAAACTCCACATGTTCATGCACATCACTCTCATCATGCATATGCACATTTTGCACGCCATGACCACACCCACACTCATATGCATCCTAAAGTGTACAAATGTACACATTGTGGCCGCAAAGGCCATTTAGCAAAGTTTTGTTTTGATAAGATACATCATATTAATTTTGCTAATAAAAATATTTGGGTTCCTTACAATGCTAACCCTCATGGACCCAAAAGAAAATAGGTACCAAAATCTCCACCTTTTGTTTTTGATGTAGGTGCGGGCTCTCACAAAACGTGAGAGAGTTGGTGCCTTGATGGTGGATGCACATGGACTTGATGGACACACATTTGATGCACTGCTATCAAGGAGGTTTGGTGGGACAACCACCATGTTTTGGAGAATTAGAGCATAGTTGTTTATTTTGGCAGCTATCTCTAAAACTCATACTTTAGTTTACATGCTTTTCATTGATAATTTCTTTAGCATGTTCATGTTTTTGTGCTTCATGTGGTAAATACTAGTTTAAATGTAGTTTTAATCAAAACTTGGATATTTATACATGTACAAGTAGTGAGCCACATTTGATTCATATACGTTTGCACTTCATTGTTCATTTGTACTCACTATATGCACATGTATGCCTAGTTTTGATGATTTCCTCATTTATACTTGTTTTTGCCTATTTTCATGTTTTGCTTCATGTATATGCAATTTTTATTCAAATTTAATAAATATTCATGTATGCCCCTTGAGTCTCTTGCCTTCATGCAAACTATATCATAAACTCTTTTTATGTTTGGGATATGTATGCATATTGTTAGTTTTGAATAAAAACATACATATACCTAGAAGTTTGTTTTTAAGATAAAAAATGAATTTTTATGATTTTCATCTTTAATTGAAAAATGAATTTTCATGTTTTTTTTGATAAAATGATGTTTGTTTTGAGCTTTATTGATTATCTTCATGGAAAATGCTAATTACATGATTTTTGTGCACTCACACTTTATTTATTTATTCATGACTTTGATTCATGATTATTTTGAGCCTTATAGATTTCGAGTGTCAAACTTTATGTATTTAGTATGCTTCATGATATACATATGTTTTGGTTTCATGTTTTGAAGGATCTTTAACTAGTTTTTCAAAAATTATTTTAACTAGTTATGTATTCTTCATTTGGTAGTGTTTTCAATACTAAAAATATTTTTCAAACTCTATTTTTGAAAACCCCTACCAACACCGTCATGGGTGGACGGATGGGCGAGTATGCCTTATAAGCTTTATTGAAAAATCTTTTGTCTTGAGCATATAAAGGGTGGAGTTATGAGTTATATACTTGATTTATATTGTTATTTTCAATTGGTATCTCAATTGATATTCATTTCGTATATACTCATATTTTGTTTTCTATATATGTATGCTTCATAATTTCCATAATATCAATTTCTATTAGTATTCTCTTTTCATACATATATATGATTTATTTGTGCTTGATTCTCAAGATAATTACATGTTTAAAGCACAAAGTTTGTTTATGCTAAGCTTAATTCAAATCTTAATTTTCAATTGATTTCTCAATTGATATTTTTATATAAGCTTATGCATTATCTTCAATTGATATTTTTTTTACAATTGGTATTTTTTTATTGATATGAAAATGTACAATATGTTTCAATTGGTATCTATTGAACTATTTATTTCAATTGGTATTCATGAAAATTTATATTGGTATCAAAATATAAAATACTTTCTTTCATTGTATCAAGATCACAATTTGTATCAAAATTTCATTGTTATTTCAATTACAATTAAAATTCAAAATTTATAATGTTTATTTACATTTGATATCTTAAAATTTGATTTATTAAGATATCTCAAAATTTATTTTATTAAGAAATTCAAAATTTTGTTCTAATAAGAATATTAAAATGTTTTGATTTATATTGCCTATATGCAAGGGGAGCTTAACATCTCTTCTACATATAGATTCATGTTGAGTGTATCTTATATTGAGGAGCTTGACAAACTCTTCTTTATGCGGTACACGTGTGTAGGCGGAGCTTCACATCTCCTCTTATGCATTGCATATTATGTGTTATTTGAATTAGGGCTTGTCATCCCTTCTTCATGTAATGCATGTATGTAGGGAAGTTAACTTAGCGTCTTCCTTTTCATGAATGTATATCACATATATCTCTTTATTGATTTGAGTTCACCTCTTTGAGGGGGAGAACATTGTTTTATGTTTACTTTAACCCGTTTGTTGATGATTGACAAAAAGGGGGAGAAGTATTTTAGTATATATGCATGTTTTCCTTGCTTTATACATAAAGGGGGAGAAGAATTTTTGTTTATTCATATATGTTTTGTTTTGCAAATAGGAGAAAAAGAATTTGATGTGTTTAATGCTTGTTTATGCATGTTTATCTCCTTGTATTTGCATACATGTTTATGAGCCTTCATTGTCATACATGTTTATGCATGTTTATCTCCTTATATTTGCATACATGTTTATGAGCCTTCATTACCATATATTATTGTTTATTGTGATGCATGAGTTAAGGGAGAGCTTCCTTGAAGCTTTACTTTAATCCATGCATATATAACTCCATGAGTTTTGTCATCATCAAAAAGGGGGAGATTGTCGGCCCAAAGGCATATCATTCTAGTTTTGATGATGATCAACTCATGTAGTTATGGTACTAATGGTCTTGTATTTATTTAGTCTCAGATTTGTGATCAAGATCTTAGTAGGTGTGTAGCTTCATCAAAGGATTTACGATCAAGTTTTGGAGCTAGCATGGTTTGATTCGAGAGCTTGTGCATCAAGACCACATCAAGTACTCAAGAGGAGTCTAGCTCTATAGATCAAGTTTGGACCAAGTCAAGAAAAGGAGAAGACTTCAAGTGAAGACTTCAAGATCAAGGCTTGAGTCTAGGTTTGTTTTTATAAGATTTTATTTTTAATTAAAATGTAAAGGATAGAATAGTTGGTGGATTGCTCAAGTATATCATATACACATACACTCTTTATTTAGATGAGTTTTCATAAAAGAATTTCTATTTTGAAAAAATACAAAAGAGTTTTCATTTTGAAAAAAATACCGGTTTGATTTTTGGTATTCAAAGTATATAATATGTTTTAACCAAAATCATGTTTAGTGGTTATTGTCAAAAACATAGATATTTCATCATATATGTGTAGTGGATCATATCCATACACTCTATGCTTTCAAAGTGTTTAAAATATCTTTTTTTTGTATTTGGAGAAGTTTTGAAAAAACCAATTTTGAAAAAATACAGTTTTTGTTTTTAGCCAAAATTTCTAAGCTACAAAAATTGTTCAAATTGTTTGTAACATGTCTTGATTTTACTCAAACATGTTTGTATATCAAAGTATAATACTGAAACTATTTTTGTAGATTTTTCGTGAATTTATGGGATTTATTTAAGAAATAAAAACCAAGTTTTTCAATCCCAAAACTGTCCTGACCTGGCTTCTGCCGGTCGACCGGACCGGTCAACCGAGCTTGAAGTCGGTCGACCGGGACGGTCGACCGACGTGCACAGAACGTGCAGGCCAGATCTGCTAGAGGGCCGGTCGACCGACCCGGTCGACCGCAGAGAGCTTCTGCTCTCTGGAAATCCCCGGTCGACTGGGCCGGTCGAGCGGCAGAGAACTCTGTTCTCTGTTCCAGGCAGCGGTCGACCGGGCCGATCGACAGACGCCCCAACGGTCAGAAATCTGACCGTTGGCGGTCGACTGGGCCGGTCGAGCGTCAGCCGCCAGGGCTGAAAAATTGCCCCAACGGCTAGTTTTTTTCTAGCCCTATAAAATGGGACTTGTGGGAGCTGTTTTAGTTAAGATTTTCAAGTGGGTTTTTCACCAATTTTTCCAACTCTTTTAAGAGGTTTTCTCCACTTGTATTTGAGCCAAATACTTCCATTCAAAATGAGAGTTTATCAAGAGTTTGTCAAAGTGATTTCTTTGAGTTTTTCACCACACATTCCATCCTTGTTTTTCTCACAAACACTTGAGCTATCCATTGATATATTCTTCCTATAGGAGTGTTATTGTGAGATTGTTTTTAGGCGATCAAAGTGTTGTGATCACCAAAAACTTCATCTTGTACTTTGAGGAGGCGGACGTGTGTGTTCGCATTGTTTCAGGTTCTAGTGTGAACTCGGTGTTTGAGGTGCGGCCTCGGCGAGCTTGTAGGCTTGCGGTGTGCACGGGACTAGAGAGTCCAAGGAGTTCAAGTGTGAAATCGCCTTGTAGGTGTTGCGGCAACGAGTGATCCGGTGGGATCGTTTTTAGTGGAAATCCTTCATAGTGTTGAAGGCGGGGACGTAGAGCAAGTGTGCTCGAACCTCGAAACAAATCTCCTGTGTTTGCGATTGCTCACTCTCTATCTCTTACTTATTTATATCTTGCATGCTTATATTGCTTTTATCTTTATATGCTTGATATATATTGTGAGCTAAATTATTATATGCTTGAGGATTGTTTGCTAACACTTGTATTCAACCAAGAGAGCCAACACGACACCTTAACTCTTATTTAGAGGAATCTTGAGGAGTTAGTCCAGAGCCCTTCACCGGGAATCCGGCTACACTCTTATGTTATACGTGGTGTTTAGTTTAAGAAGTTTTAATTCCACATTATTGACCATTAGATTAGCTCATCACCTATTCACTCCTCTCTAAGTGATTTACACTTAATTGTTATATGCTTGGGGTTTGTTTGCTCACACTTGTATTCAACCAAGAGAGTCAAAGCGGCACTTCAACTCTGATCTAGAGGAATCTTGAGGAGTTAGTCCAAAGCCCTTCACGGGGAATCTGGCTACACTATTGTGTTATACCTTGTGTGTTTAGCTGAAAAATTTTTAGTTTGCATAAATAGTTTTAATTCCGTATTAATTCATCATTAGATTAGCTAGTCACCTATTCACCCCCCTCTAGGTGATTTCAGTACTTTCTCCAGCCATCTTCTCAACTGATTCCTCAAAGCAATGCGAAAACAAACGGAGTTAGATAAAACAAACTAGATAAAAACAGGATCTTTACCTCCACGTGAAACCCTCGAAAAGTTTTTGAAACTATCTACTCCTTCGAATTGATTCCTCGAGCAATCTACATGCTGTTTTGAGATTGACACACGCTCCCACAACCACTCCCAAGGTCGCTCCGAGATCGACACACGATCTCCGCCAAACAGCAACTAATGCCCTTGGAATCACCAGATGATCCCACGACGAACTTGGGATGCTCTGATACCAATTGTTGTGCGCAGAGGACAACAACCACTCTTGAGGAATCCACCCACCGGGCAGAGACTTGATGAAGCCGAAGAAGCAACCAACACGACAGGAACAACCGACAACAGAGAAAAGCAATCAACACAATATTTAACGAGGTTCGGCAACGTGCCTACGTCCTCGGGGCAAGGGAAGAGAGATTTTATTGATTCAACAATCAATACAAACTAATACAGAGGAAAAATTGAGGGAATTCTTAGGGATACAATACATGAGGGCTCTAACCCCTATTTATAGCCATAGAGTCTCAGGATTTAAGGAAACCCAGATTGAATTCGATCCCATCCAGAAAAGGAATCCGAATCCCAAAAGGCAGCAGAAAATGCGTCTGTCGGTCGACCGGTCGGTTGACCGACCCATGCCACGGTCGACCGGGCCCAACCGAGACTAAGGCCTTGTTAGTCGATCGATCGGGCGGTTAACCGCTTCCTTCCGCGGTCGACCGGGCGGTCGATCGGCCTTCTCCACCGGTCGACCGGGTGGCCGACCGGGAGCACAATCTGGCCTTCTCCAATGTGCCCTTTCTCGCTCCTTGATTTCCGATCTCTGTGCTAACTTCCTCTATCTCCTCTCCCCCACACCTGTCACCTTTCTCTCTCTCTCTCTCTCTATGCTCCAGCGCACGCTTTGCTGGTGCCTCTCTTTCTCTCTCTGTGCTCCGGCGCAAAGTTTGATGGTGCTTCTGTTTGGAAAACTGAAGCCCATTCCTTACGCTACAATCCTCCATGCCTCGTTGATCTTCATTGTTTACGCTGCATATGAAATACACCTAGAGGGGGGGTGAATAGGTGTAATTGCTAATCTAATGCTCTTTTCAAATTTTACTTAAGTGAGTGATGCAACGATCTCTCAAAACACGACTAAGAGCCGAATACCCCTTGCGAGGTTCTGAACTCCTTCCTCCCAATTCCCCTTAAATGGGTTAGAGGTGCGCAATGCAACCGTGTTGTATTGAGGTGTGATCGAACAATTCCAAGTATGAAATGCGATGATGAAATGCACACAAGTAATATAGCAAGAAATATTGAAAGCAAGTAAAATAAACAAGTATGGATAACACAAATAAAAGTTAGTTCACAAGCAATAGATTGGAAGTAATTTAAAGCAAGAAATTAAGCAAGAAGAACGCCAAGCCAATCGCAAACAAAGTGATTTGTTTCGAGGTTCGAGCCCGTAGCTCTAGTCCCCGCCTTCACCTCCGTGAAGGGTTTCCACTATCCCCTTAGGATCCCGTACAAGTTAGGCCTCCAAAGACCTCAAGCCCGTAGCTTCACCTTACAAAGAAATTCCCCTTAGGAACTTGTCTCCACAAGAACAAAGGATTACAAATTGGTGATCTCAACTAGACCACAACACTCTTTCTCTTTTACAAACACTCTCACACTTTTACAACTTCTCCTATAGAAAGAATATGAAATTTTTGGCTCTATGAAGTGTTTGTGAGAAAAGCTTCAGTTGTAGAGTGATATTAAGAATCAAACAACAACTGAAAATCAAACTTAAAAGAATGGAAATGAAAGCTTTAAACTATTTTTCTCTTTCTCTTGAAAAACTATGAAAACTTGTATTTTTCTTGGTTGATAACTAAGGCCTATTCTCCACTATTTATAGGGAGAGAATAGGTTAAAAAACTCTGATTTTTCCAGCTAAAAACTTCTGCAAAAGCACCCCAACAACTCCTAAAAACTCTGTTAAAGAGAAAACATAAAACAGATTTTCAGAAATGCCCAAAGAGGAAAGAGCCGTTGGGCTTGTTGCAGGCCTACCGGTCGACTGCCGGTCGACCGGTGCTCTGCTGGCAAAAGAGCCGTTGAGGCTCCGGTCGACTGCCAGTCGACCGATCTCACAGAAGGAAACACAGTTTCCTTCTATCGGTCGACCGACCCAGTCGACCGAAAGATACAGAGAGCAGACCACAAAAATCAGTCGACCGATATTTAGGGTCGGTCGACCGGCAGACATGCACAGCCTCGTGCATGTCTGGCCACAGCAGCCGGTCGACTGATATTTAGGGTCGGTCGACCGGTCTGCCTGGAAAACAGTTTTTCCGGGCAGATTTTAAGATGGAAAATTTTGTATAAAATCTTTAAAAATCTGAAGCTAAGTTTTATGCTGAAAATAGTTTATATACATGTATTTAAACAAGTTTTTGAAGATGTAAAGCTTTGGGTACATGTATGTATAAACTAAGGCATAAACCTAGAAATAAATATTTTGAAAACATAGAAACATACAAAACAAATGTGTGTGCAAATCCTAGAGCCAAATTTCACATATTCTATCTTTACAAAACTAAACTTACAAACTACACAGGTCTTCAAGACTTCAACTTGAGCTATCTTCTCTTGATCTTCAATATTGCAATTTGAGCCCAATTTGACTTGTCTTGAGTCCAATAGCTTGTATTTGAGTCCAAAAACTTTGTATATGAGTGAGAGTACTTCTAGTATGATAATAAACCTGAAACACACTTAAAACAACAAATAATATTAGTACAAATAACTAATATGTTTTGTAATCATCAAAATACACTAAACATGGGTTGATTGTAACCTTGGGCCAACAATCTCCCCCTTTTTGATGATGACAAAACATATGAGTTATTAAACAAATAAAAAGAGGAAAGAGCTTGGAAAGCTCCCCTTAAACAATGCTATGTATTTAACATGAATATGAAAAACTATGTAAGCATACAAAAAGCATTTTTTTTTTTTTTTTTTTAACAAAGTCACCATAAATGAAAACTTCAACAAGAAACAAATATTAAAGCAAACTAGTATATTTCTCCAAACTTCCAAACTCATATATTTTTCTCCCCCTTTTTGTCATACATCAAAAAGGGTTAAAAAAAATTTAAGACAAAACAAAACAAACATATTAGAAACCAAAACAAAACAAACAAGATATTTTAAGTATCAATTTTACATACATTCAATTCACCACAAATAAATGAAAATCTTGCATAATCCAAAGGTTTTGTGAAAATATCCGCAAGTTGAAAATCGGTAGAAACAAAATCAATATCTATGTCACCTTTTCAAAGTGATCTCTAAGAAGGTGATATCTAATGTCTATATGTTTGGTTTTACTATGTTGATTAGCATTTTTGGTCATGTGAATAGCACTAGTATTATCACAATAAATCTTAACATGATCAAAATGTAAATCAAAGTCGAGAAGAGTATGTTTCATCCAAAGTACTTGTGCACAACAAGCTCCGGCTGCTACATACTCCGCCTCGGCGGTTGAAAGGGCTACACTATTTTGCTTTTTGGAAGACCAAGACACAAGACAATTGCCCAAGAATTGGCAAGTGCCACTTGTGCTCTTCCTATCTACCCTACAACCGGCATAGTCGGCATCCGAATAACTAGTCATGGTAAATTGGTTAGTTTTCGGATACCACAAACCTAAATCAATTGTGCCCTTAAGATACCTAATTATGCGTTTTACCGCTATTAAGTGTGATTCCTTAGGACATGATTGAAAACGTGCACATAAACATACGGAAAACATTATATCCGGCCTACTAGCCGTAAGATAGAGTAAACTACCAATCATGCTACGAAATAATTTGATGTCTACTTCCTTACCTTGTTTGTCCTTGTCAAGTTTCGTAGTGGTTGCCATGGGAGTCTTTGCTACTTTGGATCCTTCAAGCCCGAACCTCTTGATGAGTTCTTTGGTGTACTTGGCTTGGTTGATGAATGTCCCATCACTACGTTGCTTGATTTGAAGTCCAAGGAAGAAGTTGAGCTCCCCATCATAGACATCTCAAATTCCCTTTTCATGCATGATTCAAAATTCTTGCAAAGTGAAACATTAGAAGATCCAAAAATAATGTCATCAACATAAATTTGAACTATGAGGATATCTTGATCTATATGTTTGGTAAATAATGTTTTATCAACTTTTCCTTTCTTAAAATCATTTGAAATCAAAAATGAAGACAATCTTTCATACCAAGCCCTAGGGGCTTGTTTTAAACCATAAAGTGCTTTATCTAATTTATAAACATAATTAGGGTGTGTAGGATCAACAAACCCGGGGGTTGTTCAACATACACCTCCTCATCAATATAACCATTAAGAAAGGCACTCTTTACATCCATTTGAAATAACTTAAAATCTTTAAATGAGGCATATGCTAAGGTCATCCGTATGGCTTCGAGCCGTGCTACGGGTGCAAAGGTTTCTTCAAAATCGATCCCTTCGATTTGAGTGTAACCTTGGGCAACTAACCTAGCCTTGTTTCTAACTACATTACCCGATTCATCCAACTTGTTCTTAAAGATCCATTTAGTGCCAATAGTTGGTCTATCTTGGGGCCTAGGAACAAGGTGCCAAACTTGATTGCGCTCAAATTGATTGAGCTCCTCTTGCATTGCAAGCAACCAATATGAATCGGCCTCGGCCTCGAGGACATTTTTAGGTTCTATGTGTGAAATAAAAGCAAAATTACCACAAAAATCTTGAATCTTAGAGCGAGTGGTTACCCCTTTTGATACTTCACCTATGACGAGGTCCTTGGGGTGATGAGGGTTGAATCTCCAATCCTTTGGTAGTGGTTGAGAGTGCTCCTTTTCATTTGCTCGATGTTCATTTCCTTGAGCCTCTTCCACTTTGGCTTCACTTCCATCACCATCCTTTGGCTTGTCTCCCATGGTAGAAGCATCCTCCAAGGTCACTTTCTCCAAACCTTCATCTAAGGCATCAATTTCTACACAATTCTTAACAAACTTGTTAGATTCCTCAAATTTAACATGAATAGATTCCTCAATAGTCAAAGTTGACCTATTGAAGACTCTATAAGCCTTACTAGTATTTGAGTAACCTACAAAAATAGCCTCATATGATCTAGCATCAAATTTTCCCAAATTAATATTTGTATTTAAAACAAAACATTTGCAACCAAACACTTTGAAATAAGAAACATTAGGTTTTCTAGAAAAATACATCTCATAAGAAGTCTTAGTAGTATTTTTACATAGGAAAACACGATTTGCAATGTAACATGAAGTATGAACGGCCTCGGCCCACAAATAATGTGGTAGACCATATTCATTTAACATTGTCCTAGCCATCTCTTGTAAAGTACAATTTTTCCGCTCAACTACTCCATTTTGTTGTGGAGTTCTAGGACAAGAAAGTTCATGTTTTATTCCATGTTCCTCACAAAAAGTGGTAAAGGGAAGGTTAATGAACTCACCTCCTCTATCACTTCTTATTTTAATTATTGAGGAGCCATTTTCCTTTTCAACTCTTTTCTTAAAGGCTTGAAAATGTGAAAAGGTTTGACTTTTATGTTCAAGAAAATAAACCCAAGTAAAACGCGAAAAATCATCTACTAAAACATAAGCAAATCTACTCCCACTTAAACTTTTGGTTTGAGTTGGGCCAAATAAATCCATGTGGATTAGCTCTAATGGACGTGATGACATGATATCCTTAATTGATTTGAATGAGGACTTAGTTTGTTTCCCAAATTGACATGCGTCACAAACTCGGTCCTTTTCAAAGTTCAATGAAGGAATACCCTTCACCATTTCCTTAGAGTTAAGCCTAGAAATATGGTCAAATGAAACGTGGCCTAATCTCCTATGCCACAACCAAGAGTCGTCATCGAGGGCTTTTAAACATGTTATATTACAAGACATATTTAACATATCAATCATATAAACATTGCTTTTACGAAAACCGGAAAATACACAAACATTAGAAGTTCTATCAATCACTTTACAAGAAACATTATCAAAAACAACATCAAAACCTTTATCACAAAGTTGACTAACACTCAAGAGATTATGCTTGAGGCCATCAACTAAAACCACATTTTCAATTAAAGGAGAGGTGCCAAGTTTTACATTACCAATACCGATGATTTTACCCTTGGCGTCATCTCCGAAGGTGACGGTGCCACCTTCATGATATCTTGATAGGGTTGCAAAGTTGTTGATGTCCCAAGTCATGTGCCTTGAGCAACCGCTATCAAGATACCATAAACCTCTACGTCTTTGAGCTTTGGAAAGTACCTACATCATTTAAAACAATAGTTGACTTTGGTACCCAAACTTTCTTGGGTCCTTGAAAGTTAGTGTTACGAACCCAAACATTATGGTGTGATGCACTTAGTCTATCATAACAAAAATTAGCTAAGTGTCCTTTCCGTCCACAATGTGAACATGAATACACTTTTCTATACATGAATGCATGGTGTGTATGTGAAGTGTGAGCATGCTTTGGGGGTTTACCATGATGCATAGGTTGTGTAGCATGTACATGAGCATGAGCATGAGCATGATGAATATTTCTCTTAGGAGCTTGTTTCTTAGGAAACATATTCTCCATCTTCTTCTTATCAAATTCACTACACTTTTTCAAAACAACATCTAATGAGTCTAATCTTTCCTTAAGCATGGCAATCTCATTAGAGTCTACAAATGGGGTCTTTCCTTTACAAGCAATCTTATATTTTTCAAAATCATTTTTAGTGGAAACTAAAGAAGAATGTAAATCATTATTTTCTTTAGAAAGATTTACAATTTGAATATTAAGAGATTCATTATCCTTTTTCATTTTTAAATATTTCTTCTTTAAGAAATCATAATTACTAGAAAGTTCCATAAAAGCTTCTCCTAGCTCATCCATGGATAAATCTTCATCAAAAGGAGTTGAGGGGGTTACCTTATTTGTGCTCTCATTTGCCATGAAGCACATATTGGCGGTGTCGATCTCCTCCTCGGATTCACTTACGTCATCCCATGTTGCTTTCATAGCCTTCTTCTTGTATGGCTTCTTGGATGAAGATGGCTTCACTTGTTCCGGACACTCCGCTACTATGTGTCCCGGCTTTTGGCAATTAAAGCAAATGATCTTCCTTTCTTCCTTGCCTCCTTGCCATCTCCTCCTTCCTTGGTACTTTGCCTTGTTGTACATCCTCCGGACATTTTTGACTAGAAGTGAGAGCTCCTCGTCATCTTCTTCTTCGTCATCTTCGTCGGAGTAGGTAGCATGACTTTTGAAGGCAATGGTCTTCTTTTTGGTAGGTGCCATGTCCTCCCTTGCCTTTCTCTCCATCTCATGGGTCTTCAAGTTCCCAATGAGTCCAATGAGCTCAATCTCATCTTTGTCATTGAGTTCCTTCAATGTTGTAGCTTTCACTTCCCATGATGGAGGAAGAGCCCGGATGATCTTTCTCACCCTTTGATCATTGTTGATTTCTTCACCTAGAGAAGCAAGACCATTAGTAATCTTTGTAAACTTAGTAACCATATCATCTATGGTTTCATTCTCTTGCATGCTAAAATTTTCATATTGGGACCGAAGAAGGTCTATCTTGGCCCTCTTCACTTGTGATGTCCCCTCATGTGTTACTAGCAAATGGGTCCAAATCTCATAGGCGGATTTGCAATGGATGACTCTAGCTATGTCATCATCATTGAGGGCTTGTAGGAGTGCATAATGTGCCCTAGCATTGGCATCAAACTCCTTGGTCTCAATTTCGGACCAAGTAGATTCATCACCGGGGGGTACACTAAATTGTTTAGTCACGGCCTTTGCAACTCGACTACCTAGAGATTGCAAGAAAACGGTCATCTTAACCTTCCATATGGGAAAGTTAAGTCCATCAAACTTAGGGGGTGTCTTAATACCATCGGCCATGTTTACTATGTGGAAATGAATGAAGTGATTAGCAAAATGAGGATCTCTCTAAGGTTGTTAAGCCAAATCCTAGAGTCCAAGCTCTGATACCAATTGAAATACACCTAGAGGGGGGGTGAATAGGTGTAATTGCTAATCTAATGCTCTTTTCAAATTTTACTTAAGTGAGTGATGCAACGATCTCTCAAAACACGACTAAGAGCCGAATACCCCTTGCGAGGTTCTGAACTCCTTCCTCCCAATTCCCCTTAAATGGGTTAGAGGTGCGCAATGCAACCGTGTTGTATTGAGGTGTGATCGAACAATTCCAAGTATGAAATGCGATGATGAAATGCACACAAGTAATATAGCAAGAAATATTGAAAGCAAGTAAAATAAACAAGTATGGATAACACAAATAAAAGTTAGTTCACAAGCAATAGATTGGAAGTAATTTAAAGCAAGAAATTAAGCAAGAAGAACGCCAAGCCAATCGCAAACAAAGTGATTTGTTTCGAGGTTCGAGCCCGTAGCTCTAGTCCCCGCCTTCACCTCCGTGAAGGGTTTCCACTATCCCCTTAGGATCCCGTACAAGTTAGGCCTCCAAAGACCTCAAGCCCGTAGCTTCACCTTACAAAGAAATTCCCCTTAGGAACTTGTCTCCACAAGAACAAAGGATTACAAATTGGTGATCTCAACTAGACCACAACACTCTTTCTCTTTTACAAACACTCTCACACTTTTACAACTTCTCCTATAGAAAGAATATGAAATTTTTGGCTCTATGAAGTGTTTGTGAGAAAAGCTTCAGTTGTAGAGTGATATTAAGAATCAAACAACAACTGAAAATCAAACTTAAAAGAATGGAAATGAAAGCTTTAAACTATTTTTCTCTTTCTCTTGAAAAACTATGAAAACTTGTATTTTTCTTGGTTGATAACTAAGGCCTATTCTCCACTATTTATAGGGAGAGAATAGGTTAAAAAACTCTGATTTTTCCAGCTAAAAACTTCTGCAAAAGCACCCCAACAACTCCTAAAAACTCTGTTAAAGAGAAAACATAAAACAGATTTTCAGAAATGCCCAAAGAGGAAAGAGCCGTTGGGCTTGTTGCAGGCCTACCGGTCGACTGCCGGTCGACCGGTGCTCTGCTGGCAAAAGAGCCGTTGAGGCTCCGGTCGACTGCCAGTCGACCGATCTCACAGAAGGAAACACAGTTTCCTTCTATCGGTCGACCGACCCAGTCGACCGAAAGATACAGAGAGCAGACCACAAAAATCAGTCGACCGATATTTAGGGTCGGTCGACCGGCAGACATGCACAGCCTCGTGCATGTCTGGCCACAGCAGCCGGTCGACTGATATTTAGGGTCGGTCGACCGGTCTGCCTGGAAAACAGTTTTTCCGGGCAGATTTTAAGATGGAAAATTTTGTATAAAATCTTTAAAAATCTGAAGCTAAGTTTTATGCTGAAAATAGTTTATATACATGTATTTAAACAAGTTTTTGAAGATGTAAAGCTTTGGGTACATGTATGTATAAACTAAGGCATAAACCTAGAAATAAATATTTGAAAACATAGAAACATACAAAACAAATGTGTGTGCAAATCCTAGAGCCAAATTTCACATATTCTATCTTTACAAAACTAAACTTACAAACTACACAGGTCTTCAAGACTTCAACTTGAGCTATCTTCTCTTGATCTTCAATATTGCAATTTGAGCCCAATTTGACTTGTCTTGAGTCCAATAGCTTGTATTTGAGTCCAAAAACTTTGTATATGAGTGAGAGTACTTCTAATATGATAATAAACCTGAAACACACTTAAAACAACAAATAATATTAGTACAAATAACTAATATGTTTTGTAATCATCAAAATACACTAAACATGGGTTGATTGTAACCTTGGGCCAACAGCATATTTTTGGATTCGAGGAATTGGGTGGAAGTGAGGAAGTGGGAAGTGTCTTTTCCCATTTCAGCTGTTCATCCAAATACCAGAAAAGGAAAATGGAAAAAGTTTTTTCTCTCTCTCTTTTTTTCTCTCTCTTTTCTCTTTTACACAACCATTTTCTTACTTTCAGAGTATTACAGTTAATTTTTTGGTCATGTAAATCTCATTTGTAATAAGTTGTAGCACAAAACAATTAATTTTTTACTCATATAAATCTCACTTGCATTCTAATTACAGTCCATTTTTTATTTTTTAATTAATTTTTATTTTAATATTATTTTGCGGTCAACTTTTTCACTTTCACTTTCACATTACCATCCAATCATCAGAAAAGACATAACATTTTTCAAACCACACTTCTCAACAATATCCAAACACCAGAAAACTTACTAACCAATTCCCAAGTTCCAATGGGAAGTATTATCACTTCCTCACTTCCTCGCTTCCACCCTTAACCAAACAGGCCTTAGTGAAGACAGCCTCAATTTTCTCCCAGGGGATGAACCGTTTCCAACCTGCATTACTCTCTCTCTCTCCCTCTATCAAGTCAGAAGCTTCTTGCCCACATGTTACCATTTCAAGCCTTTTCATTAAACACACTGCCTAAGACTACTCATGAAGAAAAGGACAGCAACATCAATGTGTTTCATACTCCAACCTTGCAGTGAACAACGCTCAAATTCGCGCTCGCGAGCCGTGGCCCTCAGTTAGGAATGAGGATGAACGTGTCTATTGGCATGTCCAATGGGGGTCCTTAGCTGCAAGTCAGTGGAGGAGCCTTGGTTGAGAGGATGGAGTCGATTTAGGGGAAGGACTGCATGGAGTTCAAGCCTGAGCAGTGGTTGTCGACGTAGGGGATCAGCAATTTGAGTAGAAGATGTAACCAAACCGGTGACGGTCCGGCGGCGTGTGGATAGTTTCCCCCAAACGCGGGCGAAAACTCCAAGTTCCTAAGGACACGCTCTTATCTCCCAACTTTTCATATTTAAATCACTCAACTTTTTACATCGCATCCAATGTCGGATCAGAAAGTTTCTATTCTTTTTTGTTCCCTTTCAACTATTGAATTTTGTCAACTTCAGACTTGAGTATCTCATTCATTCGGAAATAGAATTAAACATGTAAATATACCATGTTCATCTCCAATGGAAGGAGAACACACTCCAACTATCATCCGCGTATTCTTAATAACAAATCACACATGAATTCAGCTCAAAAATTCACTTGAAATCCCCCCCAGTATATTCTTGGTTCAGAATTGTTTCTGTCCTATGGTTACACACTTAACACGTCATCCTCACAGGATCATATACATTACATAATTAAATTTTTGTAAATGTTGTTATTGAGCTACACTTAGGGCGTGTTTGATTGCAATGAAGTTGGCGGAAGTAAGGAAACGGGGAAGTGTAATTGCTCACTTTCTCCAAACATCGAAAAAGGAAAAAATGAGAAAACCCTTTTTTCCTGTTCTTTTTTCCCTTTTACACAATTACTTCCTCACTTTTCAGGGTGCTACAGTTAATTTTGTGGTCATATAAATCTCATTTGTAATAAGTTGTACCTTAAAACAATTAATTTTGTGGTCTGTAAATCTCACTTGCATTCTAATTACAACCTAATTTTTATTTTTTCTTAATAAATTTTTATTTTAATATTATTTTGCGGTCAATTTTGTGCTCAACTTTTTCACTTTCACTTTCACATTACCATCCAAACACCAGAAAAGATATAATATATTTCAAACCACATTTCCTAACAACATCCAAACACCTAAAAACTCACTAACCAATTCTCAAGTTTCAAAAAAAAACAATTACTACTTCCTCACTTCCACCCCTAACCAAACAGCCCCATAGTGTGTACCAATTACGAAATTGAAATAGTTGATACCCTACTTAGAAGCAGATCGAAGATGAGGGGAAAAGGAGGGAAAAGTTTGCGCGTTAGCTTGTGTTCATGGCATTGTGTTAAATCAGCCATGGTGAGACAAAGTGGGCTGGAAAGGAAGGTATTTTTCGTATTTTTTCCAAATACGGAAATGCACATTATATCCAAGTAAAACAATAGGTATGATTCTGAAACAATAGGTACGGTCGTATCCGTATATAGACTACTCACTACAGTTTGTACGAGCTTACAGTGTGACTTGCCCATGTCACTCACTTCTGCCACGAAGCCAAAAGAGTCAATAAGTCGACAACTACAATTGTAAAATGTAAATTAGCACAAACTCGCGCAATCCTCCCACTTTCCCTCTCGGTTCCCTCTCTGTTGTCTTGACTGATCAGTTGATTTTTCACCCACATCAACAATTTACTAGTATAATTGTATCCTGTGATGGACAGTTTGTTATCTATCTTGACCGTATTCTATTCATCGTTTCTCCCCCTTGTTGAAGAGATAGAGAGAAGAGGGGGGAGAGAGAATGGCGGCGTCGGGTTCCGATTCTACATCCGAAACCCGACCCAGCGACCGCCGGATCAAGCTTAACGTCGGCGGCAAGCTCTTCGAAACCACCGTCTCCACTCTCCAATCCGGCGGCCCCGACTCTCTTCTCGCCGCCCTCTCCAACAGCCGGCAACCCGACGACGGAGATGGCGACAACGAGGAGGAGGAGGAGCCCATCTTCATCGACCGCGACGCCGAGATCTTCTCCGTCCTCCTCTCCCTCCTCCGCACCCAGCGCCTCCCCTCCACCGCTCGCCGCTTCCCCAAGCAGGACCTTGTCGAGGAAGCCCTCTACTACGGCATCGAGTCCTCCCTCCGATCCGCCATGTCCCCTCCCCCTTTCCTCGGCATCGACGCCGCCCTCGTCTCCACCATCCGCCCCACATCCGACGGATTCCCCACTGCCATCTCCGCCGGATCCGACGACGGATCTCTCTGGATCGCCCACGGCGGCCAGATCTCCTCCTACGACTGGAACCTCGGCCACGTCAGCACCGTCCGCACCCACCTCGACGAGATCACCTCCCTACGCCGCGTCTGGACGGAGATCTCCGCCATCGGATCCCTAGAATCCCCCGGCCTCCACTTCTACGACGTCTCCGGCGGCCGCCACGTCGGATCCATCCACTGGTCCGACCCAACGGACCCCCGCGTCTACAAGGCCCGCGTCACGGCGCTGGCCGCCGACCCGGACCCCACCCACCCGGTCTTCGCCGCCTTCGAGTGCCCGCACCGCGAGAACTGCATCCTCTCCGTCGACCGCTCGACCTTGAAGATCGTGTCGGAGTTCGGGCGGCAGAGCGGGAGCTCGGCGAAGGTGGCGGCCGCGGGGAAGCTGGCGCACGTGACGGAGCTGGGCCTGGTGTTTGCATCGGCGGTGAGCGCGGGGGCGTTTGGGTACAGTGGGTACATGAAGCTGTGGGATCCTAGATCGGGGGCGGGGGCGTGGGAGACGAGCGAGCCCGGGGCGGGGAGCAGCAGCAGCAGGTTCGGGGACTCGTTTTCCGACGTGGATGTCGACATAGAGGGGATGAGGCTGTACAAGGTCTGCTGGAAGTCCGGCGACGTGGCGGTGGCGGACATGAGGAGGCTCGGGGATAACCCGTGGGTGTATCTTGAGGACGTGACGAGCGGGGTGCCGAGAGGGGGCGCGGGGAGCGTGGTGCATTGCTACAAGGGGCAGGTGTTTGTGAGCAAGGAGGACGGGCTCGAGGTGTGGTCCAAGGTGGAGGAGGAAGGGATCGCCGAGGGGAAGAGGTACCGGAGAAATTTCGTGGACAGTGAGGAGGCAGCGGCGAGAGGGAGGATAACGATGATGGAAGGAGGAGGAGATCGGTTGTTTGTGAGCCGGGAAGACGTGGAGGGGGTGGAGGTCTGGGAGAGCTCTGATTTGTCAGGCGCCGTTTCCCTCTTGTAACAACAAGAAGATGAAACAACAATTTGTGTCCCCCCGCGGTTGTCCACCCAGGTCCCTTGGATCGGTTAGAGCACAATACTGTTCACGATTATCGGTTCAAACACCGTCTGTCGACATTTCTTCTCCCCTTTGGCCTGATTCCATCAGGCTTCGAGTTTGCTTCCTGGAGGTCGCCGATGAAAAAAATAGAAGTAATGTATACAGAGCAATCCTATTCAGAGCATTAGATTCAGTTCCTGAGAATATTAGCATCAAATTGTTTTAGAAATGCGTAGCAGAGGAAGCTCGGATCTTGTATCATTAGTTTGATTATTCGCTTTTATTCCTGTAGTTACATTACCTACTTACATAGATCAAGATGGAACCTAAGAGCCAATAGAACATGTAGCTGAAACTGCAAAAAAGTTAAGTGAGATAAGATGGGAAAACATGAAGTTCATGCTTCAGTTATATAATGCGCAAGCTCAAGCGCCTTCATATTTATGAAATGTTTGTATACATCGTAATGCTGCTCCATCATGAGTTTGCACTAGCCGAGTAATACAAGTAAATATACAACAGAATGTACAGGACAAAATTGGCGTTTGGTTACTCTCTAGCTCAAATGAAGCATCAAACTCCAAGATAAGGATCTATGCACATTTTGCTGGCAATTCCACCAACCAGCAGTTCTTGTATTGTGTTAGGTGTTAAGGAACTCGATGGTTTTGTCTTGTAGAAGTGAGATGTGGTAACAACATTTGTCTGATAACAGGCATCTGAAACACCGGCATACAGACTTGCCTTTTCCATAATTCAATCAAGAATTTTCTCCCCCGTCGAGAATAAGTTCCAGACCACAGTTCCAACAAGATAGAGACCTACGGAAACTTCGAAGACATCGTCCCAAGAACCTGAAGATCTTCACATTTGAGTAACTGAGGCTAAAGAGAATAATAACACAAAAGAAAAGCTGTGACAAGAATTGTGTAAATTATCCAGCCTATTAAGATGCATATCTCTGCCGTTAGCAGAAAAAACATCCATTCTACATAAAAGAAGAAAAAACAACAGCCCAATCTAACCTCTACCATGTTAATGACACTGATTGTGTCACTCATTATCTTGAGTAATTCTACGGGTATTAGGTTTTGATTATAGAGGGATGTATGATCTAACCGTGTTGCAAGATGTAGCCCGTTGCTGCTGTCCCAAAGACACCAGCTAAAACTCCTGCAGTGTTTGAAAGGCCGAGCAGCACACCCTACAAAGAATCCAATACAAGAACATTCTTAGCTTTATTAAAAGTGCATTTACTTGATGATAATTCATTTATCAGCAAGTCAAACCCAGCAAAACTAAAACTGTGGATACTAAGATTTATTGGAACATAAGTTAAAGTTACTCTGGTGTATAATAGAGTTAATTGTACTCACAGCATAGCGAGGGCCAATATCTTGATGGTTTGAGTATAGACCAGACTGTGAGAATGCATCAGTTCCCTATATAGAAGTTTAAATGTCAGCAGATTTCATAGTTTGTAGATGTTTATCGAGAAGCCAAGGGCCAGAAAGCTTCATGATCTCATGCAAGACTTTATATGGAAAAACTAAAACACAAATAATGAAAAACATATTTTTACTGATACAAGACAGTTGAAACTGTTTTAAATCCCATAATTCAAGAGTAGTTTGGAATGTATTTATTGTTATAGCTAGTGACCTTACTGGAACAAGTAAATTCAAATTTGTGTGCAAATAGTAAATGCATGTTTTTCGAATATAGCATCTGCTGAGATGATATTGGAAAATCCAACCTTTTGATACAATCGCAGATGTCAGATATGTATCCTAAAGAAAATCAGAAACATGAATATGCAATTTTGAGTACTGCAACTCTCAATGCCCTCCACAACAAGAGGTTAGTAGTTACTTGGGAAAGGATAAAGGTTAAAGAGTACCTCAGATTGTCCACATGATCTATCCAACCTTCAAATTCATGTGGACAACTACATTATCTTTCTGACAATTCCTATAGATCTAATTAAAACTTCAAGTCAAGCAATTTGATGGTAGACAGATAACACTCCTCCAGTCAGCTAGCCGGAGCTATCAATTATTTTTTGTTTCCTCAAAATAAGGCATAATTAGTTAAAGTGAGGCCTTTGCACTCTATTTGTTCTTGAGATTAAAGTCTATGGTGCTGTAAAGGTCAGGCAGATTTTTTTTATTATTATAATCACATATTTAAGTTTTACTCTTGCCTGTGGAGCCGCTTCAAAGCCTTAAACCACAGCTTACATAAGTAACATAACCAAAAAAGAAAGACAATGATCAATAAGAACCATGATATGATTAAGATGGCAAATCCAAATATATTATGTAGGTACAGAAGAAACCTATTTCTAATACGAATGTACAAATATGAGTTTGAAAGCGCGTGGTGGGTTTTTTTTTTTTTTTTTTTTTTTTTGTGGGGGGTAGTGGGGGGGGGGGGGGGGGGGGGTTAAACTAACCTGGCTGCACGCCATGCATAACACTGCCATAGCAGGTGACTGGATATGACTTAACTGAGTTAGAAAGAAAGCTGGGCCAAGAAATCCAATTGATTGCATGATCTGCAGAAACAACATATCCCAAAGAAAAGAGATACAATGAGATAATAACATATACCTGGAAAATAAAAAACTGCGGGCATGTACATCAAAATATTCAACAATCATTTTTAATGACAAATAAGAGCGTTACCAAAATTATTACACGTCAGGAATCACATAAAATTTATAGATTACCAGAACATGCAATACAATATTAAATTATGGCACTCAGATAAGTTGGCCACTTTTAATTTATGGTATAATATAAAAGTATAGCCTCTAACCTTCCGGACAACAGTGACAGATAGTCCTCTACTCACTAGTGTGTCTGCAATCCAACCGCCAAGATTTGCAGAGACTGCCATCGTAAGCCAGGGAAGAACACAGAATAACCCAGATTCTGTAAGGTTGAACTTTAAAACCTAGTTGAAACCAGTTATAGAGAAGCATGAGATACATTACCTTTAAAAGATAAACAATTATTAGAAAACCAAGTAGGCATGCTTAAGGTTACGCATGACATTTGTAAGTACTATAATATAAACTGCACAATCTTGCTACAATAAACAGTATCTTTGAGGAAGTGACAGACAATTATGTTTGATCTGTTTCATAGTTTACAAAATTTCATAGGAAAATTTATACTTATACAAAAGCAGGGCAGGGAGTATAGTGTCTGTAAATGCAAATGGTGAAATTACAACTGAACCATTATGTTTCTATTGGACTGAAAGACATGGAAAAACAGTTTATGCAGGAAATAAGTAATGAATAAAATAAAATCATAAGAAGCCTGAAACTTACTTGATTGTAATAAGTTGGCATCCATGTGAGAAGAATGAAAGTTCCCCAGTTGTGGCAGAAATGGGAAACTATAAGAGCCCAGACAGGGGCTTTCGAAAATATCAATCTCCATGGAATCTCTGTGACAGGTTCCTTAGATATACTACTACTTGTGATAAGCTTCTTTTCTCGAACACTAAGTTCAGGATCTTCGAGGGGAGAACTGTACGCCTTTGGTACAAATATTAAATGATGTCAGAATCTTGTAAAGAAATATTTATTGAATGTCTCACACAAATACACTACTTTTGGAACCATATTTTGTAACAATAATGACGACTAAATCAAGGGTCAGATAAAAATGGCAATACAAATGTGAGAGTGAAATAGTTAATACTTAACCGATGGATAATTTCTGAAAGACAAACCTTATTTAACCATATAGCAAACCAGACGGTTCCAAGAGAGCCGAAGGAATAGAAGACAGAAGGCCAGCCAAGCATATGTATCAACAGAGGAGAAAAGGCTAGCCCAGTTACTGAACCAAGGTACATTCCGCTGTAGACCAGTGCCAATGATCTACTTCTTTCTGATACTGGGATCCATTTTGAAAGAATATTATTCATAGCAGGCATTGCAACACCCTGTGAATTAACACAACTTTCCATGAGCTAGAGACGGAACAATAGAAAGGCTATTAATGCAGTGGCAAACAAATTCCATTAGATAAATTTAGCTAAGAAAAAGCAATTTGCTGAAACTAGATTCTGAATGAGTCAGGGAAGGAGAAGATGGATGTGTGGGCATGAGTGGTGTGTAGATGTGCGTGTTGTGGGGGTGGGTGGGGAAGTGCTAATGCAGTCATATAGATGTTGCGAGCGATGATTCATCACACTAAATACATCAATTACTTACCTCACCAACTCCCATGAAAGCACGTACTAGAAGCAAGAAAGGCAACCCTATCTTTGCAGCAATAGGTGTGAGAACTGTCGCAACAGACCACCAAACAACAGCAAATCCTAGGACACGCTTTCCACCAACAGTGTCTGCCCATATCCCTCCAGCAATCTACTGGGGCATGTTCAAAGAAAAGGATGTTTGAATTAGCATGGCACTCAAAAAAAAAAAAAAAAAGAACTTTAGATCTCATACTATAGAGGTCATAAACATATGTAGTTCTTCAAGCTATTGGTCATAAACTTATAGAGTTCTCATTCACAGATGAAGAATGAGGTTAAATTCAAGATATATAAACAATGTATCTTCAACCCAAACAGCTTTAGCTACCATTGCAAGTTAGTCAATCTTAAGCAATAGTGTTTGAGCTATAAGAATGCAACAATACGATAATAAACAGAAACCAAATTGTAAGGTGCACTGACCTGAGTGAGAAGGTAGCCCCAGAAAAAGGATGACTGGATCAAGCCAACAGTTGCAGGATTCCAATTGAACTCTGCTGACATGGGGAGAATCGCAATACTCATATTAACCTGCCAAAGTTATGAATCATTTTGTTAGCAGAAAAAATAAAAAAGATAATAATCATGCAACTTAATATGCCTAGAATGTTTCAGCTTTTAAACTCTTTAATGAAGTCCAAATATAGCTTTCCCCATCTAACTCAGTGAAATCCCTGATCCTTTGTTGTATAAACAATTATCATTTCTTATTTTATTGCCATAACTCCATGTTTGTTTAAGTCTAAAGTCTAAACCATTCTTTGTCACTCCATCAACTACAATTCTATCATAACCCTCAACTGGCACACGCCTAAGCCTCCATTGCAGATGCACAAACAATCTCAAGTGGTCATCTCTCATTGAATTTGCATCCAACTTAATATGAAGGCACTCTTTTCCTTATCCTATCTCTTGCATGTTGCCGCTCATCTGTCTCAAAGTTTTCATTTTAGCTAATTTCATCTTTTGCAATATAGTATTGTTTATTAAATACCCAAAAGTTCTGATATATAATGCATAGCATGACATAAAGCCGCCTTCAATTACAAAATGTTTCAAAATCACTTCTCCACTTTAAGCATCTTACTACTTAGAAATTGTCCCATTCCATCAAGTAATATAATATCATTTACAAACAACACACACGACATGATCTCATGTTGAATATGCTAGTAACTTAAGTATGCCTTGCCTTATGAGTAAGGCTTCATTCTCTATCTATCAGTAACCACCATCTCAAATCCAGTCACAAAAAAAATATATATATATAGTTTTAGTTTCCATTCCCCTGAAAATTCTTGTGATTTTTGAATTAGAAACCCCAATTGAAGCACAGTCATTATGGTTAATGAAAAAACATCACGAATTTCAAATATTTCCCAAAAAATAAAGGAAGGTGGGGGAATGAGAGCTATACTCTGTCCATGTTGCAGAGCAAGAAAGCGGAGAAGCAGAGGATCACGATCAACCATCTCTTTGGCAAGCCCCCCTCCTCTTCTCCTTCCTCCTCATCCTCCAACAATGAAGCCGAAGAGACCACTTCACTCAGAGCTTCCTGAAACTTGATCGAATCCGAAACGTCGAACGATTCCGATTTCACGTCGGTGCCGCCGCCGCCTCTAGCTAGGCCGACCGCCCCTTGTCGCCGACGGGATAAGGAATCGGAGCTCCCAATACCAAATTTAGGGCATCTGGGAGCCCTAGATCTGCAGCAGCTGGCGGGGAGAGTGGGAGACGAAGCGGAGGAGTTGAGGAGAGTGGGAGGAGACAAACCCCTGCCGCGTTCATAGCAGCAGCTTGAGCTTGAGCTTAAAGAGAAGGAAGCAAAGAGAAGAGTGAGAGGCTCTCCTCCTCTTGCGAATGCCATGATGATGATGAAAAGCTTAAAAGATCTTCAGATGGAACGAGTGGTGCCGAGCTCCCGCCATCTCTGCGGAGGATCTTTATCTTTATCGCATCGGACCATCCGGAGCATGCACTTCTGCTGTGAATTGTGATCAAAGGATTGGACGGTTCAAATTTAACTTGATTGGGAAAGGCCATTGAGGAGGCTTCACATCCCCAGGCCCGGGGCTGGCTACTGTGGCAGTGGACTCAAAACAAAGACTGGCGCCGCCCCGAACAAATGAAATAATAATGTTTTAACCACTGGCCGGACCTGGCCAGTTTTGTAGATGAATCATAAATCTTGTTGTTTTTACTTAAACTAATATTATCGCCGCCAACGACGGCGAGAGAGGAAGAGGGGGAGTAGAGAGCGGGGGTGGGGGTCTGAAGAGAAGTAGGAGCAGCAGGAGGAAGAAGAGAAGGAAGAAGAAGTAGGGGGAGGGATCGCGCGGAGAGGGAAGGACCAGAGAGAGGAAGAAAGGGGGAGACGGGCGGCGGAGAAAGGGGAGATGGCCGGCAGCTGAAAAGAGAAAGGAAGAAAGAGGAGGAGAACACAAAAGAGAGGACGGACAGACAGACACAATTTTTGAAGGAGTCACAGGAGAAAACCTCCCTCTGTTCGTTCGGTCGGTTTTGATTAAGTTTTGATATCTTATGAAGTATGTGAAACTGGGTGTCAACCCACTGGGCTCGTATCTGAGATCTGCTCAGGTTTTGGAGTTTTGAGGTAGGAGGTGAAGCGTCTCGAGAGTTCAAGGTGAACTGCAAGACAGTGTCGTTAGGGGGCCGAGTCTTGGTTCTAACCAAAGTCCCTCCGACCGTCGACGGTTAAGTCAGAGTATTGAGTATGGGGTATCAACAGTAAATATACGAAGTAACTACTAATAGAGGTAATAAACGATACTTCGTAGACCTCCGTTATATAAAGTATATGAAGGGGCAATATGGTCATTACTGACAGGGAACAGGTCATACCCTGTCCTTGCACAGTCATGAGTGGGCTTGGACTGATGTGTCATTTAGGCCCATCAATATCCTTGAATTATCACTACTCCTCCCTGAACCCGACTATACACCTCAGAGTCAGAGTTTTATTCTGAAGTAGCTGTTAGCTAGCGACGAAGGTAGACTGTTGTTACAGGAACACTTCATTTTCAATCTTGGCGGCTTTTGAAGTTCCAGCCCTTTTCCTCGAGTATCTTACTCTCATTACAATATTTTTTATTTTGTTAAATCATGATGACATGTCAGGTATGTACTATATTTCTAAAGGGTTATGATTGTTCTTTCTGGGCGGTCTCTTCAATTTTCCTCCCTGCCTATATAAGGGTGCTTCCCTAGTTTTTTTATTTCACTTTCTTCTTTGTTAACTCCTTAAGAGTTCTTGAAATTCCTTTTGATCTTCTCGAGACCTTTCCTGGTTCTCCTCAGAATTTTAGTAAATCATGGCTTCTCTTCTTGTTCTAAGTTTTGGCTTTTCCTTTGAAGACGAAGGCTTTCTGCCCGCCAAGACCAAGTCTTCGTCTTCTTCTTCTTTGGCCTCTTCGGCTTCCTCTTCTCTCCCCATCAAAAGGTTCCCTCATCTAGGTCCAATCCATTAGCAAATCTATCTGTGTACGTTGCAATTGGTAAGATTCTGATTATTAACAATGAATCAGAGAGATCTGATGACTTCTATACTCTATTCTCCCCTCGGGCATGGGGGGAAGATCAATAAAGTGTCACCTCTGGTAAATTGAGCCTTTGCTTCTCCTTTCCTCCAAGTTTTGAGGAAACAACCAATAAACTAAACTCTGCCATTGGGAAGCAGGCTGACCCTTCTGCCCCTTAGTTTCTTTCCTGAAAAATATCGGATTATTCTCTTTTATTAGGAGAACTGCAAGTATTTTGAGAGAGTCTGATCTACATCAGATTAGGAAGACTTATATCATTCCTACTGAGTACGAGATGCATGTCCCTAGTCCTGATAGGTAGTAAAAAGTGCATATTTATCATCACATTTACTATCACATTTTCATATTTATTCATATAATCATGCACTATTACTAATATTTTATTATTTATTGTGTGCAGGCCTTGAGTAATAAAAATAAAGGAATAAAGCCTTAAAGAAGCCCAAAAGCCCATGTTCAAGCCCAATGCAAAAGTTGTAATTATCAAATGTCAAAATTGCAATTACTAAGGGCAATAGTTGCAAATACTAAAAGAAGAGAGAAGAATAGACTTCTATTCAACCCTAAATATTTGCAGGATGAGGATAAAAGCCAAAGGAGAAGAGTGCAAGGATACAAAATCGTTTTAAAAGATTTGAAAGATTTGAATTTAGGGTAACTTGCTTCCCAAGTTATCCCAAATCTCAAAATAAAGAGTCAGGATACATCTTTCAGAAGGATAAACCCAGATGGACGGACCAGAGTAAGCCACGCGCGAAAGCGCGTGGCCAGCCGACACGACTTGGCCGCGGAAACGCGGCCCAAGCCGCTTTTCCGCGGCAATCTGGATGAGACCAAGCAACAGTTTTCGTGGAGGAATCGTACTGGGACTCTACTTCCTTCTGCACCTATAAATACCCCTGCAGAGCAACCGAGAAGGGCGTACAAGTGAGCTACAGAGCAAAATTTAGGGTTTTTAGGCTAGTTTGTATTTAGGTTTTTATTTTTCTTTTTTTGTAATTTTTATGTAACTGAGAGTAGAGGATGCTTTCATGGAGGAAGGAGTTCATGCTTGTACTGAGGTGACATCGGTGTAAGTCAACTTTTCTTCCATTGTTAATAAAATCTATTCAAGGTTTGTTTTTGTTTTTGTTTTATTTTTGTTTTTCTATTCTTGTTTTATTTTATTGTTTCTCTTTGATGTCTTGCAAACCATGAGATCTGATCGCTTCGAGACTGCTTAGCCGAAGAAGTGCCCTTGATGGCCTATGGTGATGAACAAGCCTTCTCTTGCTAGTATAGTTTGTCTTTTCTTTTTGTAGTGTAGATCGAGAAGGGGGAAGATCCTATACGCCATACTTGAATGCCTTCAAAGACAAGGTAAGTCATTGCAACAGATCAAAGGTAAACAGGGCAGAAGAAGTATGTATGTGTTTTAGTTTTTGTTTTCTTTCTTTGTAAGTTTAGTTTAGATCACCAACACTTCATCTTCTAACTCTTTCTTTCCCAACTCATTGTACATATCGCTCCTATTTCTAAACAGACTTTAACTATTATTTTCTTATTTTCTTTTTAATAACTAAAAGAATAATTTTTTAGAGAACTTGCTAAACAAACTTCCATCGCTAGTCCCTCCCTGAGGATCACGACCCGCATAGCCATTGCTATAGTGGATTAGAATTGAGCACCCTGCACATCTTTACTTCTAAATCTAATATTCTATATTTTGTGTGCAGGAAAATCTCAATCAAGTCCCGACAACCTACCCCATTAGCTTCAGAGTGATGAGATATGTGCTTATGATGGGCCCTGAAATGTGGCCTTAGGTTTCCTCTAATTGATAACCTTAGCCTTTCTTAAAGCATTTAAGTATGCCCCCTGTCAATGGCATCCGAATGCTTAGCGTGTCATGATTGGTTTTCTTTCTCTCTCACACTCAAGAGATTTACTTCTCTGTAAATCTCTTTAAGTATTTGTACATCCCTGTGAAAGGTTTTTCTTCCCAAGAAAGTCTTAAAGAGACCAATTGGGTCCACTTCACATCTAGGGAAGGTTGGAAGATCGTATTCGGTCTTCCTTCTTCTAATAAAAACTGGGAGGGAGGATAAGTATTTTTTCATTCACCATCCTTGAGAGTCTGATTGGGATATTCCAACCCAGTGGAGGCTGTATTCGAGCACGATTTGAGAGCCTCTAGTTATGAAGTTCAATCATGTCAAGGATGTCCATCTCTATCCTTAATCTGATTTTCATCATTACTGACCTCTTTCATATGGATCAGCTTCTGAAGAATTCTACTCTGCCAGAGGGACACCTCTAGTGGAGCTGAACAAGTAACTTCGACTTTAAGGCCAGAGGTTGTTCTTTTTTGTCTTGATTTTTGTGTTGATGCTAACTTATTTTTCTGTGTGCAGTATCGATCAAATGGATGGATGCCTCAGAGGCTCGAAATATTTTAAAGCAGGTGAAGGCGGCATACAAGGAAAAGGCAATGCTACTTAAGACTCAGTAGTGTTGGCCCAAAGGCCCATCACTCTAGTTTTGATGATGATTAACACATGTATTTATAGTACAATGATCTTTCATGTTTAGGTTTCAGATTTTAATCAAGATCATGAGTCAATGTTTAGCTTCAACAAAGAAGAAAGTGAAACAAAAAAACTAGGGAAGCACCCTTATATAGGCAGGGAGGAAAATTAAAGAGACTGCCCAGAAAGAACAGTCGTGAAGCTATTTAGTATTGATTCAAGAGCTCATGCACAATGAACATATCTAGTACTCAAGAAGGAATCAATCTCAATATGAATCAAGATAAGAAGAAAGAGAAAAAGGAGATTAAGTTTGTTGAAATCAATTCAAGATGAAAAAGATTTCAATTAAATATGTTTGTAAGTGCTTGTAAGTAAGTTTAGATACTTGGAAAGAGTGGTATAAATTTGATTGCTCAAGCTTATATACACAAAAATTTTCTATATTGGTCTAATAAGTTTTATTGAAAATAAATTTATGGTTTAAATCTTGTTTTTATCAAAAGTTTGTTTTATGAAAAGAAAATCATAAAAACAAGTTTTACATCAGTTTATATATGTATTGATGTTGTCCATACACATTAGAGCTTAAATGGAGTTTTAGCAACTTGTTTTTGTTTTTATACATGTTTAGAAAAACTTGTTTGCAAAAGTTTAACTTTCAATGTTTAGTTTTGGAAAATTATTTGTAAATGATTTATATTTCAAGTGAGTTAACTCATCTAAAAAAGAAGTTCATATATTTGAAATATGTATTGATTCTTGATCACACATATTTATGCTTAATTGAATTTTCAAGAACCTATTTTTGAGAATTTTTAAGAGAATTTATTTGAATTTTTTAAAGAGTTTTAAAATTATAAAAGAAAATATGTTTTGGGCTAAGGCCGGTCGACCGCCTACAAAGCAGAAACCTTCGTCGGTCGATTGCCCGGTCGACCAGATGTGCATAATTTGCATAAATCTTTCTGGCCCTGAGCCCGATCGACCGCTGGCTCCAGCTTATTTAAGCAGGCCGTTGTCGGTTGACCACACAGTCAATCACTAGCGAAAACTGAGCATTGAGCTCAATTGGCCTGTTCTGGCTGGTCGACCGCCCAGTCAACCGAGAGCAAAAGCTATTTTTCTGAGCCATTGTCGGTCGACCGTCATGCGACAGAATTGCATGTTTTGACTTTTAAGGGCCATTTTTTGGTCAATACTTTTCAGATTTGTTTCTAATGGCTACTTTATGATTTTAATAGTGTTTAACATGTTTTTAATTGATGAGTATTTTTCATTGATTTTAATGTGGGAAAACTTTACAAAAAGTTAAAGAGAAGTTACAAGTAATCAAAAGAAAAATTATAAGAACTCTCCTCTCAGAGTTTCGGGGGAAGTGTGCCGATGAAATTTTAGTCAGCACGCGATCACTTTGTTCATTGACAATGCGAGCGATACAACCTTCTAGTCTTTTGCTTAGAAATTTCCTCCTCACATGGTTCTAAAAATTCTTTGAGAGAGAAAAATCTTAAAGGTATTAGCATCTTGGGAAAAAAATAAAATTCTCTAAGAAAGCTCAAAAGTTAGAGAGTGATCTCTTGTGAAAATCAGCCTTAGCAAAAATCAGACCTCTCCGTTTTTTCTAGCCTTAGCCCAAAAAAAATAGCCCTGAGCCCCTTCTTGCAATGGGTTTTTTATAGGCTTTATGGGGTGTAATTGGTCCCCTGAAAATCAGCAAAGTTTGCCTGTTTAGATTCACACTTGAAGCTAAAATAGCTTTGCTGCAAAGTTAAACACAGCTTGTGCGAAACTAGAGCCTGCTTGCGAGATTAATCAGCCAACTTGCTATAAATCCCTTGATTTTCTCCAACTAATTGGGGAATTTTTCTTAATCTTCTCCAACTATTTGAGGAGTAAAGAGATCACTACAATTAATTGCCCAAAAAGTGATATGAAACACATTAATCTTGTGCTGAGATTTTAATGGTCAAAAATGACCAAAAGAGCTCGTAACGAAGCTAAGCTTCATACAAAGCTTAGAAAATAAGCTCTCAGCGGAGCTACAAAAGAGCTTCATGTGAAGCTGGAAGGTGAGCTCACAGTGGAGCTATTCAGAGCTTGCAACAAAGTTAAAAGATAAGTTAAAAGATAACTCTTAACAGAGTTAGGAAAAGCCTTAGGCGAAGCTAGAAAATAAGCCCACACCGGAGCTACTCTTAGCTTGCTGCGAAGCTAGGTTGTAGCCTCTTGGGCTTTCTTCAGAAAGCAAGACTTGGTTCACTGTCTACTTCACTGGATCAGTGAGGTCTAAGTCATTGGTTTATCCATCAGGGATGGACAGATCCTCAGCCTGTCTGTGACTTGTCTTTTAGAAGTGTCGACAAGTTAGACATCGTTCGGATCGGTTGTAGAGCTACCTTGGAGTTTGTATTTTCAGAGTGTAATTAGAACCCCCTTCAAAGTTTTCATGAATCTGTAATGGATTGGTGCAGATTTCAAAGTACTTTGAACCTAAAACCTGTGACCTAAAATTTAATATTGCTTAGGTCAGAAGAGCCTATAGGTTGGGTGCAAATGTGCATTGAAGTAGGTAGCCAGATTGGTCAACCTAGGAACTCCAGATGGAGTAGCTTCATGTGAAGCTAATAAATGAGCTCTCAGCGGAGCTAAGATGAAGTTTCAGGAGAAGCTAAGAATGAACTCGTAGCGAAGCTAGAATAAAGCTTCATGCGAAGCTGAAGCTAAGCTCTCAGCGGAGCTAATGCGAAGCTAATAATGACTTCTGTGCGAAGCTGATCAACTCTGCTGTTTAGGGTTCTTACCCTCCAAACCGTCGTTTCAAATTTAATGTGAAATGACAGCTTTGCACCCCTTTTGAGGACACGAAGCTAGAGACATAACAATGTCTATAAAAGCCAACTTTGCTGCACTTAGAGAGATTACTTCTCTTTAAATTTTCAAGAAATTTCAGAGTTTCTAAACTCTCTTCTTCCTTCGAATTCTTTAAGATCTCTTACAAGATTTCAATGGACCCCAGACAGCGCCCAGGGAAAGCGGTTACTACCTCTGTGACAACAACGTTGCCTCCTCTGGTCATCGAATGACCCATCACTGGTAGGGGTTTTCCCCTTTTTCAGAGATCTTTTAATCTCTTTCGAAGACAATTTTGGCTAATTCATAGTGAATCCTTCGTGATTCACCAGAATTCGATGACCTCAGGGAGTCAAACTCCCTCAAATTAGATTCCATCAAATTTTAGGAGATTTATTCCCCTTTAATTTCGCTGATCGAAAATAGAAATTGAAGGGTTTCTTCTTCAAGTTTCCAGGCGAAGCTAGCCCTTAGGGCTTTTTACATTCTGATTCTTGTTAGAATGCGAAGTTAAGCTTCGCAGTGAAGCTAAATGGAGAACCTTGAATCCTTTGAATTCTTCTAGGCGTAAGTGCCTTTTAAGCTTCCAAGCGAAGCTAGCCCTTATGGTTTTTTTGCACTCTACCTCTGTGCAGTGTAAAACTTTGTCTCAGAGCGAAGCTGAGTCTAGATTAGCTTCACTCAGAGAAGAAGTTATAACTTGAGTTTTCTTTCACTTTTTTAGAGGCTAAACATGTTTATTCTTTTTTTTTTGTTTTGCAGTGCATTACGCTCCCAACCCATCTAACAGCTTATTCGGATCCGTGAGGGGATTGGATGAGAATGTCTGCTTCCAATTTCAAGGGCAAGCGTTGCTATTTAGCGAAGGCATTTTTTCGGAGAGGAACGCACTTATCCTGAGTGGGGATGAACACACCCTCCACATCATCATCTCTACTGCCGCACTGAAGGGGAAAATTGGACGATTTATCAAAAACTGGAGTTTATCTTCGGCGATGCAGCCCAAGACACTGATCAACAACTACTTGCCATTAAAGGATAATGTGTTTACACTCTGGACGGAGATCAGTATTATCTGCTGGAGAGCAAGCACCACTATCTTCTGGCTTTTTCTAGTCTGTAACGATGCCAAGGACGATGAATTAGGGTGTGAGTCGGTGTACAAAATCAGTGCATCTGGGGGTACTGACCCACAATAGTTTCACCAGGAGTGGCCTTTCTCGCAGTATCATCGGTTTACATCTGGGCAACGTTGGTCGTGAAGTGCCCGCGTGGAAAAATTCTACCAAGTCCCGACCTTCTTGAATCATTTTGTGAAGGCGGGAGACAACTATCTGCCTACAGACTTTCGGACACCAGGGTGGTTGTGCTTCTTCAAGCAGCAGTGGTGGAGCAGTCTCACCATATATTTGTTGAATGTGTTTGATGCCAATCTGAAGCGGTTAAGGCTTCATGAAGCTTGATTGAGGTAGACCTGCACACAAAATACAGAATTTCAGAACTTTTATAACAATAGTGTAAGGTGCTCAATACTACTGCAATAGCAAGTGGCTATGCGAGTCGTGATCCACAAGGAGGGACTAGCGATGGAAGCTTTTCTAGCAAGTTCTCTTTTATGTTACAAAAAATGGTTAAAGTTCTTTAGTTCTTTAAAAAGAAAAGTGAGAAAGAGTTAAAGTCAAGTTAGGCAGAAAGTGAGAGATTGGGAAGATCGAGAAAACAGAATTGAATATGTACAAAGAAATGGAAAAGGAGTGATAAAAAAAGTGGGTGTTGCGGTGTTCTAAACTAAATGATTAAAAGAAAAGAAGCTAAAAAAATTACTTACTTCTTTTGGTCAAATACCTACCTTGAATCTTTTGCAATGATGTTACCTTGAAGTGAGGCGATCAACGTATAGCCCATAAGAGTTGATTCCCGTTTCTTCCACATTATATCATCAAGACGTTGCAAGTATGAAGTGATACAGAATGAAACTCAAAATCCATCGTCATGGGCTATCAGTGGCACTCGCAAAGGCAAGGCTTCTTTCGATGCTTTTAGACTCACTTGGATAGCAATTGTACCAAAAGAAGAAAAGTAGAGAAGAAGAAGAAGAACACAAAAACAAAGTACATACAAAAGGGAACTACAGATTCGATTTTATAACAATAAGAGAAAAGAAGGAAATCTTACACCAGTGTCACTCTCAGCACAAGGTTCGTTCTCATTCTCCTATGAAACTCTGATCTTCTCTGATTTACATAAACTAAAACTGAAACTTACATGAAAAGAAAAACAAAAACTACACTAAAAAAATGGAAAAATGGACTAAATCCTATCTCTGCATGGTCCATCCCTTTGCCTTTGAGATTGCAGGTATTTATAGAAGAAATGCAGAGGTTAGAGGAGTATGAAGATTGGGAAAGCTGGCTATTTCTGAATTTGAATCCTCCCCTTATCTCCAAACTTGATTTGATGTGAATATTCAGTTTTGATCTGCAGTTTATTGGCGTGTTGATTTCTGAATATCACTTATCAAATGACAGAATTAGAAATAGTAATAAACATAAGAGTTGTAGCCCTGTAAGTCTGCTTTCTAGATCATCTTGAATCATCGAATTTGAGATTTGGTAGCGAAAGTTATGATTCAAGTACTAAAATGTATCCAGTCAGAATCTGAGTCAAACTTGCTTCATCTCATCCGTTGATCTTCTCTCTATCCATTTATCTCTCTGTATTTGATATTATCCTCGGTTGATCTTTAGTTAACTAAAATGGATTTATAAAAATCTAAATTTTATCAGTTTTCATTTGGTGTTATCTTTCTGATTTGCTCTGATCTTCAGCAAAACATTTGCCCCAATCTTTGATTTGTTCTAACTAGATCTGGGATCATCCTCAGCTAACCAAATAGATCCAGTTAAATCTGATTTTAACTGATATTTATTTATTTTAATCCCCTTTCTCTTCATTATTATCTTCTGTAAAATAAGTATTTAAGACAAGAAAATTAGCAGATTTATTACACGATAAATGTAGGAGTGTAATGAAAAGAATACAAAATATATGTACGATCACACCCCCACACCTATCTTTTGCTCGTCCTCGAGCAAAACAACAAAACAAAACCAAAGATTATTAGACCACTTTTGCAGGTCACGCGATTGCACTGAGCATGTGCAACAAGCCGTTAAACCTCTAGGTTTCCCCTAGAGGATGAGTTTTGTCTCGTGAGGGTTTTCAGTGAATTGCACCCACAAAATCCATAAAAAAAGAAAAAAATGTTAGTATTTTGAAAACACATTTTGAAAGAAAAATATTTGAAATATTATTATCAGTTTTAAGTAATCTATAAGTTATAGGAAAAATCTAATTTTTCATTCCTAAACTTAGTCTTTATTCAAAAATTTGTTATCAATCAAAGTAAGGAGTCAAATTGTACTTCTCATCTAGTCTACTACTATACGCTAAGTCATATGCACCTTGTGACCGTGAAAATTTTGACTAAGGGTTCTTTAACTCTAACTCTTATGCCTTATTTATTTATATATATATTGGTGGTATTATTCCTTAGTTCTATTAGGCTTTCTAATCTGCCCATGTAACGAGTCTTTAATCGATGACTCTCAAACCAAACGGTCTTAGGACACCGAGTGAGAAAACACCCCAAGGACTTAAGACTCGAGCAAATAAGGCCACAAAACTAAGGATTTTATTATATGAACCACTTTTAGGCGTGAATACTTGTGGATCCCCGATCCTGGCGGGTACGGGGATGCCACTGCGACGTACATACGCAGGGCGATGGTACCATCACGTATGTACGCTAAGCATCAATACAACACAATATAGGGATCAGAGTACGAAAATACGTGGTATAATACATTCCAACACAAAATAGTACAAGTACTTAGTCATCACAGATTGTGACATAATATTACATTACATCATCAGATGTACAAAAGTAGACTGTACAAGGTACAAAAGATTGAACTCACGAGCTGGAAAGGGAATCTCACGAGCAGGGAAGGATAGGATGAAGCTACAGCTGATCCGCCTGCTCCTCAAAGTAGGCCTGATTCTCAGCTGAAGGGTCCACCTCGGTCCAACCTGTCAAATCTGAACATACAAATTCAAGGTTGTTAGTGGGCAATCCAGCGAGTGCAAGAAGAAGCCAAGTGACAAGTATAAATAAAAGTAAGTGCATCAGGTCAAGTATAATGTATCAAAATCAATAAACATGGAATAATCACAATAAGTAGTGAATCATGAAATAAAGCAAGTGTAGCAGGTTAAATGTCATGTAATCAAATTAGCAAGCATGGAGTAACCACAATAAATGGCAAGTATGAGCACGACACTAAAATTCATGTAGCGTGAAGTCAATTATCAAGTTATTATTAAGACTCGTTCAATTTATATGTTTCGGTATATGACCGGTGCCATATACTTTCGCATACAAGCTGAGTGAGATTGGCTATTGGAAATTGATGGGGAACGACAAACCATGTTTAGAATGGGTCCCGTGCATGCCCGGGACAACGGTCCAGGAGTATCCGGTACTGAGCCGGAACGTAACGCTAGGCACCGGGACTTACTATATGCCCGAAGGTCTTAGTATACTTCCGAACAGGAATAGAGTGTCACCGTTCCCTACAGGATATACTCAGAGGATTATAGCACACCCGGCAGGCAGGCAAGGGGGTAGGGGTGCCAATACACCCCTCGGAAACGCCTGGTGGCCTCCAGGTCGAATCCAACAGGAATAGTTGTACAACATATGTATGGCCACCATAAACACAGAAGCTATATCGATGCCCATCAATTTCTCCCATCCCGGTGTAAGTTGTTTAAATATAACAGAGTCTCAAATAATAATGTACACAGGGTATTCACAAATATACAATATCCATGGTTATCCTATTACGGGGGTCAACAAGAGTATAATATCAGGAGTAATGTCAGGAGCCTCCCTATTTTAGGGGTTCAAGTATATAGGAGTACAGGAGTACCAAATATCTGGTAATAATATAATAGTCATGCCAAGTCCCCATAAAAGTGATAGTCATGAATGCGTCATATAATAAAGGTATCAGGGGTGGTAGTGTCCAGTCAAGAGTCATGATGTCAGGTCCAGGTATTTGTACCACATGAAAGCATATCATATACAGTGTGTCAGGTGCAGGCGTCAAGTATGACATATCAAGTATCGGTACCGGGTATCATGTGTCAAATATAGCATGGCAAGTACCGGTGTAAATACTGTGTGCCGGTGTCATAAATCATATATCAGGTGTAACATGCCAAGTATCAGTGTAAATACTGAGTACCGATGTAAATACCCAGTACCGGTGTAAATACTGAGTGCCGGTGTCAGATGTCATGGGTCAAGTATAGCATGGCAAATATCGGTGTCAAATATAGCATGACAATTATTGGTGTCAAATATAGCATGACAATTATCGGTGTCAAATATAGCATGGAGTCATGTACTAAAAATTACAATAGTAAGTGTTAGGCATATTAAAATATCCATATGTCAATATCATATTATAAATACAAAGGTAATTATTTTTAAATTAATAATAAGCACTCGCCTGAAACCGGGGTGAAATACCGATTAAAAATCCAGAAAATCGGCAATCCGCACGAGCAATCCACTAGCCCATAGTTGTATATTAAAATATATAAATATAAATATTTATATAAATATTAGAGAGGGAATGAGAGAGGGAGGAGAGAGAGGAGAGAGAAAGTTGTAGGAAGAAGAGAGAGAGAAAGAGAGAAAATGTGGTGTTTTTAGAAAAGAATTAGGATTTAAAAGGAGAGGGGTATTGAGTGTAAATATAGGGAGGTAATTTTAGGGAATGGTAGAGGGTATTTTTGAGATGTAGGAAAAGTGGGTGTTTATTAGGGAAAAGAAAGAGAAAAGAAAGAAGGAAATGAAGAAGAAAGAAATAAAGAAGAAAAAAAAAAAAAGAGAGGGAGGGGAGGTGGCCGACGGCCACCGCCGGCGGCGGCGGCCTGGCGGGAGCGGCGCCGCCGCCGGGGAGGAGAGCTGCGCGTGTGGGTTGCCTAATTAGTTTTTTTTTTTTAAGAGAATAACTTACCGTCCCTCCCCGGCAATGGCGCCAAAATTTTGATTGAGATTTTACCTGCACACAAAATATAGTATTTCAGTTTTAAGAATAATAGCGCATGGTGCTCAATACTACCGCTATAGCAAGTGGCTATGCGGGTCGTGATCCACAGGGAGGGACTAGCGATGGAAGTTTGTTTAGTAAGTTCTCTTTTATTGCTACAATTAATTTAAAGTCAAGTCAGAAAGAAAGTGGTAGATTAAGAAGATGGAGAAATAGAAGTGATATTTACAATGAAATTGAAGACGTGTAGAAAAGATTGGGAATTTGGTGATTTACACTAAAAATAAAAGAAAGAAAACTAAAAACTAAAAAAAACATACTTACCTCTTCGACCTGTTTACCTTTGATCCGTTGCAACGACTTACCTTGTCTTTGAAGGCATTCAAGCATAGCGTATAGGATCTTCCCCCTTCTCGATCTACTTACGAAAACAAAAGACAAACTATACTAGCAAGAGAAGGTTTGTTCATCACCATAGGCCATCAAGGGCACTTCAACGGCTAAACAGTCTCGAAGCTATCAGATTCTCTTGGATTGCAAGACATCAGAGGGAAACAAAAATAAAATAAGAATAGAAGAACAAAAATAAACTTTGAGTTGATTCAATTAACAATGGAAGAAAAGTTTTACTTACACCGATGTCACCTCAGTACAAGCTTGATCTCCTTCCTCCATGAAAGTATCCTCTCCTCTCAGTTACATAAAGAAAAAATAAAAATTACAAAAAAGAAAAATAAAAAAAAACCTAAGTTACAATCTAAAAGTTAGCCTAAGAAAAACCCTAAATTTATTTCTGTACTCGACTGGATGCCCCCTCTCTGTTGCTCTGAAGGGGTATTTATAGGCACTGAAAGAAGTAGAGTCCCAATACAACTCTCCCACAAAATCTTATCGCCAGACTCGTCCATAGTGCCGCGGAAACGCGGCTATGGCCGCGTTTCCGCGGCCATAGTGTGGTCTCTGGCCACGTGCTTTCGCGCGTGGACTCCTCTGGTCCGTGCATCTGGGTATATCCTTCTGGAAGTTATATATCTGCTCTTTATTTTGAAAATTCGGGATAACTTGGGAAGCAAGTTACCCTAAATCCAAATCTTCCAAATCTTTTAAAACGAATTTTATCTTTTCACCCTTCTCCTTTTATCTTTATCCTTGCCCTGCAAGCAATTAGGGTTAACTAGAGTCCTCTTCTTTTAGTGATTGCACTTTTTGCACATGGACTTGCTCATGGGCTTCTTTTGGGCTTCTGGGCTTCATTTAGGCTTTATTCTCTATTTAATTAATTACTCAAGGCCTGCACACATTAAATAATAAAACATTAGTAATAGTGCATAATTGTAAGAATAAATATGAAAATGTGATAGTAAATGTAGTGATAAATATGCATTTTTTACTACCTATCATTGCCCAAGGATGGGGGGGATTGGTGGTTGTTTTGTTGTTGTGGTTGTTGTTGGGTTGTTTTGGTGGTGGTGGAAGATGGTGGTGGTGGTGGTTGTGATGGTAGTGGTGATGATTGGTG
This sequence comes from Agave tequilana, assembly GCA_038442645.1. Classification (NCBI taxonomy): domain Eukaryota; kingdom Viridiplantae; phylum Streptophyta; class Magnoliopsida; order Asparagales; family Asparagaceae; genus Agave; species Agave tequilana. The sequence goes on from JAVJIF010006209.1 coordinate 69,227, forward strand.
GTGTTGGTGTTGGCCCAAGGTTACAATCACCCTTGTTTAGTGTGTTTTGATGATTACAAAAATATTAGTTATTTGTACTAATATTGTTTATTGTTTAAGTGTGCTTCAGGATTCTAACTCAACTAGAAGGATTCTTCCCTAAAGGAAGATGCTTTGGACTCAAGTCAACTCAATTTGGGCTCAAGGATCAAGTGTTGAAAACCTTATGGTGAAAAGCCCTCTTGAAGCACTTGTAGTACCTAGAACAAATGTAAGAATAGAATGTTAAAGTTTGAGTGTTGGATATTGGCTCTAGGATACACATACACAATTTGTTTTTGTTAAAATGTGAGTCTTGTATTTAAGTTTTTATGTTTTAAATTTGGTGTCATGCCTTAGTAGATATTTACATGACCCTAAGTTTTACAAAATAAATATCATGTTTAGATCATGTTTATATACTCCTACTAGCATGTTACTAAAGTTTGTTCAAACCCAAAACTTTTTTTACAAAATTTTCTAAATCAAAAAATTACTGTTTTTCCTGTTTCAGGCTGACCGGCCGACCGGCGCCAGTGCCAGGACGTGCACATTTGTGCACGTCTGTCGGTCGACCGCCCCGGTCGACCGACTGTGAGCAGTTGCTCTCAGGTTTTCTGGGTCGACCGGGCCGGTCGACCGCCAGAAGACCCGAGCCAACGGATCTTTTGCCAGCTGAGCTGGCGGTCGACCGGCCCGGTCGACCGCCAAGCCTGCAAAAGCCAACGGCTCTTTCCTCTTTTGTGCAATTCTGAAATCTGTTTTCCAGATTACTTTTTGGCAGACTTTTTCAGGGTTTTTCAGGTCTTTTTCAGAGCAAATAAACTCTAAATAAATTGTTTTAAACCTATTTTTCTCCCTATAAATAGAGGAGAAGACTCTCTTGCAAAATACCAAGAAAAATCCTCAAGTTTTCAAAGTTTTCAAAAGAGAAAAGAAAAGTGTTTTAAGCTCTCCATTTCCAATTCTTTCTTGAGCTAGTTTTTAGTTGGGTTCCCTTGCAAAAATCATCCCTACAACTGAGTTTTTCTCACTACACTTCATAGAGCCAAAAATTCCTAACTCATTCTATAGTGAAGTTGTAAAAAGAGTGAGAGTGTTGTAAAAGAGTTTGGTGATCTTATTGTGATCACTCTTGTTCTTGTAATCTTCTTGTTCTTGTGGAGACACCTCTTCGGTAGAGGTTATTGTACTTGGTGGAGCTCGGTGCTCGGGTCTTCGGTAGACCATTGTAATCGTCCTCGGTGGATAGTGGAAACCCTTCACGGAGGTGAAGGCGGGGAGTAGAGCGGTGGCTCGAACCTCGAAACAAATACTTGTGTTTGCGATTGTTTTTTGCTCTTGCTCTCCATTTTGCCTTTAATTTCTATTGCACCTATTGCTTTTAATTACTTGCTTGTGATCTTGTTTCTTTCCTTGTGCTATTACTTCAAGCTTGTAATACTTGTGATATCTTGTGTGCATTTCATCATTGCATTTTATTCATACTTTGTTCGATCAATCTCATACAACAAGGTTGCATTGCGCACCTCTAACCCATTCAAGGGGAATTGGGAGGAAGGAGTTCAGAACCTCTCACGGGGTATTCGGCTCTTAGTCTTGTTTTGAGAGATCGTTGCATCATTCATTCATCTTAGTTTTAAAAAGATTGTTAGATTAGCAATAACACCTATTCACCCCCCTCTAGGTGTTTTTCAATAGGTATCAGAGCTTGGACTCTAGGATTTGGCTTAACAACCTTAGAGAGATCCTAATTTTGCTAATCATTTCATTCATACTCACTTAGTAAAAATGGCTGATGGAATTAAAACCCCTTCTAAGTTTGATGGACTTAACTTTCCCATATGGAAGGTTAAGATGACCGTTTTCTTGCAATCTCTAGGTAGTCGAGTTGCAAAGGCCGTGACCAAACCCTTTAGTGCACCCCCCGGTGATGAATCCACTTGGTCCGAAATTAAGACTAAGGAATTTGATGCCAATGCTAGGGCTCACTATGCACTCCTTCAAGCCCTTAATGATGATGATATAGCTAGAGTTATTCATTGCAAGTTCGCATATGAAATTTGGACACATTTGCTAGTTACACATGAGGGGACTTCACAAGTGAAGAGGGCTAAGATTGACCTTCTTCGGTCCCAATATGAGAATTTTTGCATGCAAGAAAATGAAACCATAGAAGATATTGTTACAAGATTTACAAAGATCACTAATGGACTTTCTTCTCTAGGTGATGCTATCGACAACGATCAAAGAGTTAGAAAGATCATCCGGGCTCTTCCTCCTTCATGGGAAGTAAAAGCAACCACCTTGAAGGAACTCAATGACAAGGAGGAGATGGAGCTAATTGGTCTCATTGGGAACCTCAAAACCCATGAGATGGAGAGGAAAGTGAGGGAGGACATGGCTCCTTCCAAGAAGAAGACAATAGCCTTCAAAAGTCAATCCACACACTCCGACGAAGACGATGAAGAAGAAGATGATGAAGAGCTCTCACTTCTTGTGAAGAACGTCCGGAGGATGTACAACAAGGCTAAATTTCAAGGAAGAAGGAGATGGCAAGGAGGCAAAGAAGAAAGAAAGATCATTTGCTTTAATTGCCAAAGACCGGGACACATAGTGGCGGAGTGTCCGGATAAAGTGAAGCCCTCCACCTCAAAGAAGCCTCACAAGAAGAAGGCAATGAAAGCTACATGGGATTCCGAGAGCGAATCCGAGGAGGAGATTAATACCGCCAACATGTGCTTCATGGCCAATGAAAGCACAAGCAAGGTAACCCCTTCCACTTCTCCAAATGATGAACTTTCCATGGATGAGTTAGGAGAAGCTTTTGTAGAATTATCACATAATTATGATTTCCTAAAGAAAAAGTATTTAAAAATGAAAAAGGAAAATGAATCTCTTAATCATCAAGTTTTTACTCTTTCTAAAGAAAAGGATGAATTACTTTCCACTCTTGTTTCCACTCAAAAAGATTTTGACAAGTATAAGATTTCTTGTAAAGGCAAGTCCCCACAAATTGATTCTAATGAGATTACTTTGCTTAAAGAAAGAATAGACTCATTAGGAATTGTTTTAAAAAATTGTGAGTTTGATAAGAAGAAGATAGAGGCCATGTTTCCTAAGAAACAAGCCCCTAAGAAAAATGTTCACCATGCTCATGCTCATGTTCATACCACACAACCTTTACATCGTGGCAAACCCCCAAAGCATGCTCACACTTCACACACACATCATGCATTCATGTATGGAAGAGTGTTCTCATGTTCACATTGTGGGCGGAAAGGACACTTAGCCAATTTTTGCTATGATAGACTAAGTGCATCTTATCATAATGTTTGGGTTCGAAACACTAACTTTCAAGGACCCAAGAAAGTTTGAGTACCAAAGTCAACAATTTTGTTAAATGATATAGGTACCTTCCAAAGCCCAACGACGTAGAGGATTGTGGTATCTTGATAGTGGTTGCTCAAGGCACATGACTTGGGACATCAACAACTTTGCAACCCTATCAAGATACCATGAAGGTGGCACCGTCACCTTCGGAGATGATGCCAAGGGTAAAATCATCGGTATTGGTAATGTAAAACTCGGCACATCCCCTTTAATTGAGAATATAGTTTTAGTTGATGGCCTCAAGCATAACCTCTTGAGTGTTAGTCAACTTTGTGATAAAGGTTTTGATGTTGTTTTTGATCATGTAGTTTGTAAAGTAATTGATAGAATTTCTAATACTTGTGTGTTTTTCGGTTTTCGTGAAAGTAATGTTTATATGATAGATATGTCTAATATGTCTTGTAATATTACTTGTTTAAAAGCCCTCGATGACGACTCTTGGTTGTGGCATAGAAGATTAGGCCATATTTCATTTGACCACATATCTAGGTTAAACACAAAGGAAATGGTGAAAGGTATTCCTTGTTTGAGTTTTGAAAAGGACCGAGTTTGTGACGGATGTCAATTTGGGAAACAAACTAAGTCTTCTTTCAAGTCAATTAAGGATATCATGACATCACGTCCTTTGGAGTTAATCCATATGGATCTATTTGGCCCTACACAAACCAAAAGTCTAAGTGGGAATAGATTTGCATTTGTTTTGGTTGATGACTTTTCACGATTTACTTGGGTTTTCTTTCTTGAACACAAAAATCAAGCATTTTCATATTTCCAAACTTTTAAGAAAAGAGTTAAAAAAGAAAAAGATGTTTCAATTTTAAGGATAAGAAGTGATAGAGGAGGTGAGTTCATTAACCTACCCTTTACCACTTTTTGTGAAGAACATGGAATTAAGCATGAACTTTCTTGTCCTAGAACTCCACAACAAAATGGAGTAGTTGAACGAAAAAATCGAACTTTACAAGAGATGGCTAGGACAATGCTAAGTGAATATGGTCTACCACATTATTTGTGGGCCGAGGCCGTAAATACATCATGCTATATATCAAATCGTGTTTTCTTGTGTAAAAATACTTCAAAGACTTCTTTTGAAATGTACTTTTCTAGAAAACCAAACGTTTCATATTTCAAGGTTTTTGGATGCAAATGTTTTGTTTTAAATACAAAAGATAATTTAGGAAAATTTGATGCTAAAGCTTATGAGGCAATTTTTGTTGGGTATTCTAATACAAGTAAGGCTTATAGAATCTTCAATAAATCATCTTTAACTATTGAGGAATCTATACATGTTAAGTTTGAAGAATCTAACTTGTTTGTTAAGAATGTTGTAGAAATAGATACTTTGGATGAAGGCTTGGAGAAAGTGACCTTGGAGGATACTACTACTATGGGAGACAAGCCAAAGGATGATGAAGGAAGTGAAGCTAAAGTAGAAGAGGCTCAAGGAAATGAAAATCAAACAAATGAAGTGGAGCCGACTCAACAACTTCCAAAGGGTTGGAGATACAATCCTCATCATCCCAAGGACCTCGTCATAGGTGAAGTATCAAAAGGGGTAACCACTCGCTCTAAACTTCATGATTATTGTGGTCATTATGCATTCATTTCTCATGTTGAACCCAAGAACGTCCTCGAAGCCGAGGCCGATTCATATTGGTTGCTAGCTATGCAAGAGGAACTCAATCAATTTGAGCGCAACCAAGTTTGGCACCTTGTTCCTAGGCCCCACGATAGACCAACAATTGGTACTAAGTGGATCTTTAAGAACAAGTTGGATGAATCGGGTAACGTTGTTAGGAATAAAGCTAGGTTAGTTGCCCAAGGTTACACCCAAATCGAAGGAATCGATTTTGAAGAAACCTTTGCACATGTAGCACGGCTTGAAGCCATACAGATGACACTAGCATTTGCCTCATATAAAGATTTTAAATTGTTTCAAATGGATGTTAAAAGTGCTTTTCTAAATGGTTTTATTGAAGAGGAGGTGTATGTTGAACAACCCCCCGGGTTTGTTGATCCTACACATCTGGATTTTGTGTTTAAATTAGATAAAGCTCTTTATGGTTTAAAACAAGCCCCTAGGGCTTGGTATGAAAGACTTTCTTCATTTTTGATTTCAAATAGTTTTAAGAAAGGTAAAATTGACACCACTTTGTTTACAAAACATGTAGAAAATGACATTCTTATTGTGCAAATATATGTAGATGATATTATTTTTGGTTCTACTAATGAATCTCTTTGCCAAGCTTTTGAATCATGCATGAAGGATGAATTTGAAATGTCTATGATGGGGGAACTCAACTATTTCCTTGGACTCCAAATCAAGCAAAGGAAGGATGGGATCTTCATCAACCAAGCCAAGTACACAAAGGAATTAATCAAAAGGTTCGGGCTTGAAGCATCTAAAGTAAGCAAAACTCCCATGGCAATAACTACCAAGCTTGACAAGGATGAACAAGGTAAAAGTGTAGACATTAAGCTTTATTGTAGCATGATTGATAGTTTATTGTATTTGACGGCTAGTAGGCCGGATATCATGTTTTCCGTTTGTCTTTGTGCACGTTTTTAATCTTGTCCTAAAGAGTCTCATATAATTGCGGTTAAATGCATAATTAGATACCTTAAGGGCACTATTGAAATGGGTTTGTGGTATCCGAAAACCGACCAATTTTCAATGACAAGTTTTTCGGATGCCGACTATGCGGGTTGTAGGGTAGATAGGAAGAGCACAAGTGGAACATGTCAATTCCTAGGTAATTGTCTTGTATCTTGGTCTTCCAAAAAGCAAAATTCGGTAGCCCTTTCAACCGCCGAGGCGGAGTTTGTTGCGGCCGGAGCTTGTTGTGCACAAGTTCTTTGGATGAAACATACTCTCCTTGACTATGATTTACACTTTGATCATGTTAAAATATTTTGTGATAATACTAGCACTATTCACATGACAAAGAATGCAAATCAACATAGTAAAACCAAACACATTGACATTAGGTATCACTTTCTTAGAGATCATTATGAGAAAGGTGATATTGATATTGATTATGTTTCTACCGATTTTCAACTTGCCGATATTTTCACTAAACCTCTAGATTATGCTAGATTTTCATTTATTTGTGGTGAGTTGAATGTTTGCATTATGGATTCTTAAAGAAAAATTTCTTTTGTTTTGTTTATTTAACCCTTTTTGATGTATGACAAAAAGGGGGAGAAAAAGTATGAGTTGTTTGTTGTTTTGTTTGTTTATTGTGTATATTTTGATGAATTTGAGATGCATTGAGTTTTTGACAAAACTATGTGTTTTCAATGCCTTATGTTTTTTTTTTTTCAATGCCTTATGTATTTAGCTCTTCATTGACATTTTTGATACATAGCATTATTTGAGGGGGAGCATTCCAAAGCTCTTCTTCCATTTTTGTTTAAATAACTTATATGTTTTGTCATCATCAAAAAGGGGGAGATTGTTGGCCCAAGGTTACAATCACCCTTGTTTAGTGTGTTTTGATGATTACAAAACATATTAGTTATTTGTACTAATATTGTTTATTGTTTAAGTGTGTTTCAGGATTCTAACTCAACTAGAAGGATTCTTCCCTAAAGGAAGATGCTTTGGACTCAAGTCAACTCAATTTGGGCTCAAGGATCAAGTGTTGAAGACCTTATGGTGAAAAACCCTCTTGAAGCACTTGTAGTACCTAGAACAAATGTAAGAATAGAATGTTAAAGTTTGAGTGTTGGATATTGGCTCTAGGATACACATACACAATTTGTTTTTGTTAAAATGTGAGTCTTGCATTTAGGTTTTTATGTTTTAAATTTGGTGTCATGCCTTAGTAGATATTTACATGACCCTAAGTTTTACAAAATAAATATCATGTTTATATACTCCTACTAGCATGTTACTAAAGTTTGTTCAAACCCAAAACTTTTTTACAAAATTTTCTAAGTCAAAAAATTACTGTTTTTCCTGTTTCAGGCTGACCGGCCGACCGGCCCGGTCGACCGGCGCCAGTGCCAGGACGTGCACATTTGTGCACGTCTGTCGGTCGACCGCCCCGGTCGACCGACTGTGAGCAGTTGCTCTCGGGTTTTCTGGGTCGACCGGGCCGGTCGACCGCCAGAAGACCCGAGCCAACGGATCTTTTGCCAGCTGAGCTGGCGGTCGACCGGCCCGGTCGACCGCCAAGCCTGCAAAAGCCAACGGCTCTTTCCTCTTTTGTGCAATTCTGAAATCTGTTTTCAGATTACTTTTTGGCAGACTTTTTCAGGATTTTTCAGGTCTTTTTCAGAGCAAATAAACTCTAAATAAATTGTTTTAAACCTATTTTTCTCCCTATAAATAGAGGAGAAGACTCTCTTGCAAAATACCAAGAAAAATCCTCAAGTTTTCAAAGTTTTCAAAAGAGAAAAGAAAAGTGTTTTAAGCTCTCCATTTCCAATTCTTTCTTGAGCTAGTTTTCAGTTGGGTTCCCTTGCAAAAATCATCCCTATAACTGAGTTTTTCTCACTACACTTCATAGAGCCAAAAATTCCTAACTCATTCTATAGTGAAGTTGTAAAAAAAGTGAGAGTGTTGTAAAAGAGTTTGGTGATCTTGTTGTGATCACTCTTGTTCTTGTAATCTTCTTGTTCTTGTGGAGACACCTCTTCGGTAGAGGTTATTGTACTTGGTGGAGCTCGGTGCTCGGGTCTTCGGTAGACCATTGTAATCATCCTCGGTGGATAGTGGAAACCCTTCACGGAGGTGAAGGCGGGGAGTAGAGCGGTGGCTCGAACCTCGAAACAAGTACTTGTGTTTGCGATTGTTTTTTGCTCTTGCTCTCCATTTTGCCTTTAATTTCTATTGCACTCTATTGCTTTTAATTACTTGCTTGTGATCTTGTTTCTTTCCTTGTGCTATTACTTCAAGCTTGTAATACTTGTGATATCTTGTGTGCATTTCATCATTGCATTTTATTCATACTTTGTTCGATCAATTCTCATACAACAAGGTTGCATTGCGCACCTCTAATCCATTCAAGGGGAATTGGGAGGAAGGAGTTCAGAACCTCTCACGGGGTATTCGGCTCTTAGTCTTGTTTTGAGAGATCGTTGCATCATTCATTCATCTTAGTTTTAAAAAGATTGTTAGATTAGCAATAACACCTATTCACCCCCCTAGGTGTTTTTCAGTTGGGGGGTTAGAGGAGGAGGAGATGATGATGGGGTGGTAGAAGTGGAGAATTTGGTGCAGATGAGGGTGAATTTTGGAGAAGAGAAGGAAGAAGAGTGATGGGTTTTTGTTGAAATTGGAGAAGGAAGAGGGTTGTTGGAGGTTGAAGGAGGTGATGGTGTGAAGAGGAGGTGTTGGGGAGTTGGTTGGTCGGCCTAGGAGTGGCTAGCGGCGGCGGTGGTGATGGTGGATGTGTCGGCCATGGATGGGTGCGTGAGTTGGGTTGTTTCGTTGAAGGAGATGAAGTTTTTAATTTTGGATTTTTGTCTGAAATGAATAAGGAAATGGAAGTTTGGTGGTTTAATAGAGGATGAGAAGGGGATGGAATGATGATTTAAGGGGGTGATAGGGCTGCGGCAGAAGCCCTACTACTGTAGGTGGCGGGCGGCGGGCGTCTTTAGGCGGCTGCATTTAGTTGTGGGGGAAAATCAAGGTGAAGAAAAGAAAAAGAAAGAATAGAAAGAAATTAAAGAAACGAAAAAAAATAAGAAAAAAAGGAAAATAAAATAGTTTAAAATTTTTTATTATTAACTAATTTATTTATTATAATTTCTGGAAGTACAAAGTGGGGAAATAGAGAAGGAAAAAGTAAGAAAAGAAATTGTCGGTAAATAATATTATTATTTAAATGGGGCGAAAATTCGACCGTTTCAGAAACGTTCCGAAAAATTCTCAAAAATAGAAAATATTATTTTAAGTTACAAGGTGAAATTGGATTTAAGAAATTAGATGTATTTATCAAATTAAAAATCTTGAAATCTTCTGGCGATACCGGCCGACACCAGAATCGGTCAAATTTTGATAAATTTGATAAATTTGAAAAATCTTAAAAAAATGTATTTAGATATAAAATAAAATTCTAAGAAGTACTGTGAAAGCCGTTTTTGAAAATTCAGTCCCATTTGAAAATTAAAAATCTGGGAATCAGTCAGCGATGCCGACCGACACCGGTTTTGGAGATTTTGCAGAAAAATTTTGAAAATTTTCAAAAATCATGAAAAATCTAAAATTTTAGAAAACAGTCTCTGAAATTAAAATCGATCAAATCGGACTATCAGAAAGTCAAATCGGGCTACTGGCTGGTATCGGGTTCCCGGTCCGGGTCAGCGCTTACTCTAGGTCTGAGAATCCAGATCCGATACTCAATAATATAAGTAATCACAACTCAAAAACACATACAGGAAGAAAACTGAATAATATGATCGAAAAATTTTGGGGCACGTATCTGGGTACGTATCCCGGGTACGGGGTGCTACAATACTTATGCTTTATTAGGCACAAATACCCAGCTTAATCAGAGGATTTTTTTTTATATTTTTTCCTCAAACTTATCTAATCATCTTTCGCATAAATACCAAGGCTTACTTAGGCCAAAGCACCTAACTAATCAATAATTAGATTTGTTCATCTTTCATATATATATATTTTTTATAAGGCATAAGAATCTTCGTTTTTTGAACCCTAAGTGTGTAAGTGTATGAAGTGTGCATATTTCATTAAGGTAAAGATCAAAACTAAATTACTTTAACAAATTATCTTCTAACTCTAAAAATCAAACAAATAATCTTATTTTGACCAAGTTTAAGAAATACTAATTTTGATTTTCCTATTCCTTAAAATTGACTTAATTTCTTACAAAAAATATGTCAAAATATTGTTTCTATTTTCAAAAAGTTTTTAAAAGTAAAGAAAATGTTAAATTTTTTTTAATAAAAAGAAAAACCTAAGTTATGTTAGAACCCTCCCCACACCTATCTCATGCATTGTCCTCAATGTATGAATTAATGCATAGATGCATGATAAAGAAGAAAGGGAAGGATATATTACCTTAAGGTGGTGGTTCTGGTGGTGGTCTGATTGATCCACGAAATGCGGCCCAATCGACTTTTCGTGGAGTTTGGAGGAATCTACTAGAAATCTCTTTTATATAACCCACTAAAATGATGTATATATGAACGTTTTTTATTAAAAATTTAACCCCATCTAATTTCCAAATTCCATAATTAATTTCGGAGTCAATTTTGTCAACCGCCTTGTCCCAAAATGGAGTGCGAAAAGATAGAGTGATTGACTTAAACTCAGGAAGTACTGGAACTAATACCGACTCAGGAAAGTAACTTAAGTTAAGTAAAGGTTCAGGAGTCGAGATTGGCTCAGGAAGTGGGCCCAAATCAAGAAGTTGAAACTCAAGTCCACATTCATTTTCCCACAATGGAATGTGACTTAATATTGGTGATTCAAGTTCAAGAATGACAGGTGTGGAAATCAAAACTGACTCTAAAATATTACTCAAATCGGGTAACAAAATAGGAGTCAATATTGATTCGGGAATTTGAATTGGATCACAAATTTGAGAATCTAAGTCATATTTCTCATTGAGTTCAATTTCATAAAAATGAGAACTTGCCAATTTGTCAATGGGACTTTCAAAATTATAAAATTGGTCAAGTTCAATATGATGATCATCAAAGATTGGTGATTCAATTTCATTATGAATTGGCACAGGATCCAATGTTGACTCGGGAAAAAGATTGAAATCAGGTGAAGACACCGGTGTCATAATTGAATCAGGAAGTAGAATTGAATCACTAAGTTGAGGTTCATGATCATATTCATTCTCAAGTTTAATTTCAGGAAAGGGATAACTTGCCAAACTGTCAATGTCATTTTTAAAATTTGGAGTTTGTGCAAGTTCAAATGATTGTTCTGAAATGGAACCTTGTTTTTCAAAACATCATGACTCTTCGGCTCTAACAGAATGGTTAGCGACATCAGAAATGGCCAAACGGTGAGAATGTAGAGTTTCGACTATCATATCTATGTCATGATTATGAGTGTTTTGAGCCTGAGTCATGGCTTCAAGCATCTTTTCATAATTGATTGGTTCATCGTTTTGTTGAAAAGATGAAGTGTTGTTTTGGAATTGGCGGTGAAATTGTGAGCCCATCAGATTTTGTGATTATTGTTTAGACTCACGCATACTCATTTTCAAATTGATGGTTTTCTATTTTAGACTGGTGGAACTGAGTATGAATCTTAGAAATATTGTGGACAAGGTGGATAAGGAGGACAAGTTGGTTGAAAATTGGACTCGGGGGGTGAATCCTCACTGACTCTGTGAAGAGTTGAAATTATTATGAAAATTATGGTTATAAGATTGGGGGCATGGGTTATATTGATTCGGATAAGACCAATCCGGCACACTAGGTTGGTTAAAGTTATTATATGCCAGGTTGGTAATATCCGAAAAAGAGATCGGTGTGTAATATGGATTACCATTAAAATTGGAAAAATTATTGTTATAAGCCATATCACACAATAAAATACAAACAAAGAAAAAAACAAACAAATAATCAAACAAAAAAGAAAAAAATTCTAACCTAAGTTAGGGTAGACCTTTGACCTAGACGACTCCTAACTGGTTAGACTGTCCATAGGAGGTATAATGCAGACTTTGACCACAAGCTAATCAGCCAGGTCAGGGCAAGATTGGTGGGAGGTTATCCGTCAAAGACGTTCCTTAATTAAGTAACTACCAACCTTCGGGCTTTCGACCCTTAATCCCCTTCTTAGACACTGATTTGGCAGGAGTCAAATTCTAACACCTTTCCCCTTAGGATAGTCTCCTAATTGAGTTCAAGAAATCCCTATAGCCAACGTCTACTCATTTTTAGTTAGACTTGGGTTAGTGAGTGAGGAGATTGTTTGTAGGCTAAGGGAGGGTAATGACTTCCCCGCCTTATCTTGTTTATAGGACAAACCCTTAAATCAATTTAGTGCAGTGTACAAGTATATAGAAAAAAAGTAACACTCGAGCAATATTTCATTCAAGAATGAGCCTTATACTAAATGCTATGCATACCTTGGCTCCAGCACTTTTCAACAGTAAATAGAAAATGTAATGAAATAGACATGTGCCTAAATGCAAAGTCTAAATCATTTTTTAGCATTTACAATCAACTTTTTACTGTTGTGTTAGAAATATATATACAGTGGGTCAAACAAGGAAATAATGCTACAGATATTTAAACTACGCAATTCAGCCAACCTGCAGAAAATACAGGTTAGTAGTTCACTCAGTTTGCCACAGGACTGTAGCAAATCTGAGGACTTCTTGGCTCTGCTTTCTTGAGCAGAGTCCAAGACCACTTATGTGTCCATTGTAACAAGAATTCCTTATTGTTAAATCTATATAAAAAACAAAGAAGAAAGTTAACCAAAAAGGTAAACTTTAAAGAGAATTACTTACCGTCCCTCCCCGGCAACGGCGCCAAAATTTGATTGAGGTAGACCTGCACACAAAATACAGAATTTCAAAACTTTTATAACAATAGTGCAAGGTGCTCAATACTACCGCAATAGCAAGTGGCTATGCGAGTCGTGATCCACAAGGAGGGACTAGCGATGGAAGCTTTTCTAGCAAGTTCTCTTTTATGTTACAAAGAATGGTTAAAGTTCTTTAGTTCTTTAAAAAGAAAAGTGAGAAAGAGTTAAAGTCAAGTTAGGCAGAAAGTGAGAGATTGGGAAGATGGAGGAAACAGAATTGGATATGTACAAATAAATGGAAAAGGAGTGATAAAAAAAGTGGGTGTTGCGGTGTTCTAAACTAAATGATTAAAAGAAAAGAAGCTAAAAAAATTACTTACTTCTTTTGGCCAAATACCTACCTTGAATCTTTTGCAATGATGTTACTTGAAGTGAGGCGATCAACGTATAGCCCATAAGAGTTGATTCCCGTTTCTTCCACATTATATCATCAAGACGTTGCTAGTATGAAGTAATACAGAATGAAACTCAAAATCCATCGTCATGGGCTATCGGTGGCACTCGCAAAGGCAAGGCTTCTTTCGATGCTTTTAGACTCACTTGGATAGCAATTGTATCAAAAGAAGAAAAGTAGAGAAGAAGAAAAAGAACACAAAAATAAAGTACATACAAAAGGGAACTACAGATTCGATTTTATAACAATAAGAGAAAAGAAGGAAATCTTACACCGGTGTCACTCTCAGCACAAGGTTCGTTCTCATTCTCCTATGAAACTCTGATCTCCTCTGATTTACATAAACTAAAACTGAAAATTACATGAAAAGAAAAACAAAAACCTACACTAAAAAAATGGAAAAATGGACTAAATCCTATCTCTGCATGGTCCTTCCCTTTGCCTTTGAGATTGCAGGTATTTATAGAAGAAATACAGAGGTTAGAGGAGTATGAAGATTGGGAAAGCTGGCTATTTCTGAATTTGAATCCTCCCCTTATTTCCAAACTTGATTTGATGTGGATATTCAGTTTTGATCTGTAGTTTATTGGCGTGTTGATTTCTGAATATCACTTATCAAATGACAGAATTAGAAATAGTAATCAACATAAGAGTTGTAGCCCTGTAAGTCTGCTTTCTAGATCATCTTGAATCATCAAATTTGAGATTTGGTAGCGAAAGGTATGATTCAAATACTAAAATATATCCAGTCAGAATCTGAGTCAAACTTTCTTCATCTCATCCGTTGATCTTCTCTCTATCCATTTATCTCTCTGTATTTGATATTATCCTCGGTTGATCTTTAGCTAACCAAAATAGATTTATAAAAATCTAAATTGTATCAGGTTTCATTTGGTGTTATCTTTCTGATTTGCTCTGATCTTCAGCAGAACATTTGCCCCAATCCTTGATTTGTTCTAACTAGATCTGGGATCATCCTGAGCTAACCAAATAGATCCAGTTAAATCTGATTTTAACTGGTATTTATTTAGTTTAATCCCCTTTCTCTTCATTATTGTCTTCTGTAAAATAGGTATTTAAGACAAGAAAATTAGCAGATTTATTACACGATAAATGTAGGAGTGTAATAAAAAGAATACAAGATATATGTACGATCAAAGCTGTCAGAGCTACGTGCTTCGGGATAAACATCAGCATCTCTAACTTCTACACTATCTTGGAGATGTACTGCCCGACGTCAGGCATGTTTTTTACATTGGTCGGGGAGCTGGAGATGGTGCTCCATGAGATGTGGGAAGTCTCCAATCTCCCTATGGGCTCCAAGCCATATGAGGAGTACTTTTCATGAGCTGATGAGTTAGTGTAGTTGGAGAAGGATGAACCGGCCCTGTACGAGACGTACAGAGAATTGATGTGCCATTTCTACATTTGCCTTGACCTCTACCCTATTCATGGAAATGTAAACAGCTTGAAATCCTGGGTTGAATAATTATTCTCGGTCGTAGATTGGCCCCTTGAAAATCTTCAAACTCCAGTATTAGACAAAAGAATTACCATGGTCATGAAGGTGAGAGAACATGAAGACGTCGTTCTGGAGGAGGACGACGGTGAACACGAGCGAGGGGATACTTTTTTAAGGTTTCACAGCCAGGCTTCAAGATCAATATCCCGGATGGCCCTGTTGTATAATCCCATCTCCGCCTCATGATGAAATTACCCCCTCGTAATTGATTGACAAAAGACAGAGTTTAGAAAAGTGTTTATCTGATTTGTGATTGACTCTGAATTCTTTCAATTTATCCATAGTAGCAATGGTATACAGGTCGATCCTCATGGAGAGATGCGATGGAAGCGTTTCGACATAGTATTGTTCTAAAAGAAAGGATTTTGTTGAAAAGAAAGATTAATTTTGTTTTGATTATGAGAAAAGCTCATATTTCATTAACGATCTACCACCACCAACTTACTAGTCTATGAAGATTAAAATTCATGTTGAATCATAGAAGTGTTCCTAGAAAATTCGCTGCAAGTAAGATATATAAGATGAAAAGTTTTCCTTTATTGAAATACACTAGACAAAGTTCAACATTAAATTATCAAAGCTTTCTAGGCATAACATAAGAAAAATTGTAGATTTAACATTAAGCTATCAAAGCTATCTAAGTATAAGATAAGCAAAACTATTAACTAGTATTAACAATAATCAAGTTAACCTTTATCATCATAAGTCTTCAAGAAGTTTTCCTACTTCTAGGGTTTTAAGCATCCATGAGATTCAATCAGCTTAATCAATCATAGAAGTAGAAGTAGTTGTTGACACTCTAAAAAAGACAAGATTCCTAGCTGGCCTGAACGAGATTTAACTTGTTGACATCTACAAAAGACAAGTGACAGACAAACCAACGACCAGTTCTTTATCCATCTCAAAGGGGACGAATCAGCAACTTGGACTCTACTGATCCAGTGAAGCAGACAGTAAGCCGAGGTCGTCCCTAAAAGCCTGTGAGAAGGCCCAAGCAGGTCCAGAGATACTAAGTTAGCTCAACACTTAGTCCCGCACGAGCCCACGAGATAAGTCTCGCATGAGAAATCAAAGTTGCTTAGCATCGCAGGAAGTTCCTTCACAACCTCGCTGCGAGCTAACTTACAGCTTCGCCCGGAGATGCTCAGTTAACTCCGCAGAAGGTTAACTTCGCTCGAAGCCCCACGCAGCTGCGCAAAAGGTTGACTGGTAGCTTCGCCACAAGTCTTACCCAGCTCCGCTGAAGAGCTTTCTTTTAACTTCTCCAGATACTTCTCCCAGCTCCGCCATAAGCTCAACGTAACGACTCCGTTGCGGGTCTTTTATGATCACCTTTGACCAATCAAATCTAATTGAGATCAACTCTAATTGAGATCAAATTTGGTAGTTGCTTGCCATAATCTTTTGACTTTCCCAATCAGGTAAGAAGATCAGGGGAGATCTTTCAGTTATTTGGAAAGAATCAAGGGAGTATCCCTCATTTAGCAGAGCAGATCAAGAGGTCAGCGCTACTTGCTATCCATAGCTTCACAGAAGCTGTTTTTAGCCTCGCGGCGAGGCTACTTTCCAGATGTAAAACAGATTGACTCAATCTGTTTTCAGATTTTCAGGGCGATTATACCCATATTCCTCCTTATAAATAGCCTACCGAGGCATACAGGAAAAAAAAGAGAAGAGACAGCTAAGGATAGAGAGGAGATCGGAGATCTATTCTCTTGCTTCCAAGAATTCAGAGAATTACTTCTCTAATCAGGGTGCTAATACTTTAAGATCTTCCTCCCTCTCAAGGAATCTCCGGAACCAGGCGAGAAAGAATTCCCAAGCGGAGGCAGCTCGAGAAGTAACAAGAGGGCTCTACCGACCTTCTGTTCTTCGATTCCTCGAACCAGGCGAGGAGGGAATTCCATCAGGCGGCAGTCCGATTATCTGATCGATCGCATCGTCAAAGGGATAAAGTAATCGCGCGCTGATCAAATTCCTACCGGCACACTTCCCCAAAAATCTCAGAGGAGATCTACCTGTAATCTTCTTACTGCAAAGAATTACTTGGAATTTAGCTCCTCGACACCTTTTTTGTAAGTTTTCCCCTTCGCAAAATCAATGGAAAACAGTAGTGGCAGAGAGATTAACAAACCATAAAATTGTATTTAGTTATGATGGAATTTAAACAATGCATGGTGTTTAAATAAGAAAATTGCATAAATAAAAAGAAAGCCAATAAAGAAGACAAAAATAATTGAAAGAAGAGCAAAAGAATCTTGTTTATTGAAGCTGTCACTATCAAATTACAATCGCTCCTTTGTCTCTTTACAAATCCCTAAAACTAAAACCCTAAAAATTATTAAAATTTGGAAGAAAAAGAATACTAAAGAAATTCTAAGCTTTGATCTCTGAGATTCTGTAACATCCTATTCCTAGAATACGTTCTTAGATACGTATTCTAATTTTTTGAACATATTTTTTTTGATTTATCTTTAGTATTTGTTTTTATTATGACTAATAACATTATTGCTTGGTTTTAGATCCGGATTCTTAGGCTTAGAGTCAACCCTAGTCTGGACTGGGGACCCGATCCCAGTATACAGATCAGTTTGACCTTTCTGGTAGTTAGATTTGATCGATTTTAGTTTTAAACACTGTTTTCTAATATTTTAAAATTTTTATGATTTTCAGAATTTTTCAGAATTATTTTAATAAAATCTCCAAAATCAGGATTGATCGGTACTGCCAATTAATTCTCGGACTTTTAAATTACAAATGGAGTTAAATTTCTGAAATCACTTTCACATTTTTTCTTAAAATAATATTTACTATTTTAATGCAAGTTTTTGAGATTTTTTTGAATTTATCAAAATCCGGCAGATTAGGTGTCGACCGTATCGATTGTTGATTCTAAGATTTTGTTTGAAAATGGGATTGAATTTCTCAAATCTGATTTCACCATGATATTCAGTATAATAATCTTGATTTTTGAGAATTTTTAGGGATCGTCCTGAGATATTTGATTTTAAGACGATTCCGGAATTTTTCCGAAAGTTTTCCACATCCGCTACGGAATCCGTGGAATCCGCCACTGTAATTATTTTCACTTTTTCTTCCAATCAAACACTTTTCTTTTTTCCTTTTCTTTTCTTTTCCTTTTTTCCTTCCTTCCTTTTCCTTCCACCATATTCTAAACATTTCTCCATTCTTCTATTACATTCTACAACCCTCTTTCAAAATATCTCCTTCAAAATATCCCAACCCACTCAACACCCTCTCCCATCACCCATGACCAGCCATGACACCTCACCCCCTCTATTTTACCAAAAAAACCCTAACCCTAATCCTTTCCTATTACCTTTAACTCCAACTCCAAATACAATCCCCTTTTTCTTCTTCTTTCTTTTAATTTCTCCATCAAAACCCTATCACCACCCACTCCTCCTTCATCTCCACCACAACCACAACCTCTACATCTCCCTATTATTATCTTCTTCCTCCTCCTTCTCCATTTATTCCACTACAAACTCCAAACTCCACCAAACTTCCACCATCTCCTTTACCTTCTTCAATACAACCACCACCTACAAATTCTTCAACCAAACCACCTCCACTCCTCCACCACCTAGGATGAACACTACCCTAAGCCCTAGGTCGGCCATCCCCTCTATGCCTCTGATGACTATTCCGGTGACCATTCTGGTGACAACTCCACCATCTTCTTCAACATCACCTTCACCACTACTACAACTCCTCCTTCACTACTTCCTCTTATACTTTTCTCTCCACTACATCGCCTTCACTCTTATCACCATATCACCGCCCCCATCACCTCTACTTCAACCTCCAATGTCACCTTCATCATCATCTCCATCACCTTCTTTTTTCTTCTCTAACAAAATCCAACTCCATCACCTTCACCACCACCACCACCACCACCACCAACACCATTACCCTTCCCTTCTCCTCTCCCTCCTCCTCCTTGAGGCCGACCACCCCACTAGGCCTCCCAAGTGGTGGCACACCTCCCTAGGGCCAGGGTTACGAAGGGGCCAGACCCCCGTTCACTTCCTGCTTTGATGTTTCCCTACTACAGAGTTCATGCGCGTAGCTTTCCAGAGTTCCCGACATTTTCATCGATTTGTATTTAGGCGAGTGTTTTTCCTCGCATCGTTGAGCTTGTACTGTATTTGGGTTTATGATGTATTTGTGTATGTGGTCATGTGTATGTGTACCAGGTTGTATGCATGTACCGGTATCATGTGTTGTATCCTGTGTTCGAATGCTTGTAATAGTGTAAACGATATGATATTTGTGCACGTGTTGGTACTAACCATGCAGGTACCATGCATAGCCTTCGGGGCTTCTGCCCACAACCGGGATGGCTACCCAATTGGTCTAAGCCTTGCACCCTTATAGGTTTCGTGATGGCTACCGAGGGTGCGCTTAGACCCCGGGCTTAGTTCAGCCCTTAATAGGCTTATACACAGTCTTCGAGCTTCACACACCTTATGGATGGTCTAGTTACTGCCTGTTTATATGCATGACTGTGTGGCACTAATATCTCCTGCAGGTACTGATCTGCAAAAAGCATGCACAAATATAAGTAAAGAAATATGGATCGATGTTACTGTTTTATGATTCTTCCGTAGTAGCAAAGTGGCTATACGGTTCGTATCCATAAGGAGGGAGAGCGATGGAAGCTTTTATGCAGCTTCTTTGTTCAAAGTAAAGAGAAAGTTCTTTGTTTCAAATAAAGAATCGAAAGAAAACAAGTATTGTTTCAAAAATTTCTTGAATTTGGTTGATGTTTGTAAAGATGAGTTTTCTTAAAGGTAAAAACGCAGGGCTAACTTTCTACTAAGTGCTCCCACTAATATCTAACTTCTTGAAGATTTAGCCTCACGATGGAACATAGGCAAGCATAACCTTTATGCGTAGGGACTATTCACATTAGAAACCGAATGAAAGTTCTTCTTTTAACTTAGCTTTACATGACAAAACTTGAACATTCCCTTATCAAGATCAAATCAAATGCGAGTATAAGGGAAGAAACAAGTGCACAAATGGTATCGGTGAAGATTAATAGGAATATCTCTATTTACAAAGACAAGCAAAGTTTACAATCTAAAGATCATCAAAAACCCGTTAAGTATGAAATATAAGAGAGCTAATACTTGTAGGTAAGTTAGAGTTAGAACCTTCGTCTTAAGATATCATAGCTCTCGTTTGCACAAGGCTTGTTTGACACTATTGACTCATTTGGGTTATCAATCAAGTTGTTAGAGATTAGTGTATTAGTAGTTAGTTAGCCATGCAATGAAAGAGTTAGTTAGACATGAGTAAGAAAAGAAAACAATAAGAGAGAAGAAGTAAAGAGAAGGGTATTACACTAAAACAAGAACATAAAAGCAAATGAAAACACTAAGTAAATGAAAAGAAGAAAGAGAAGTATTACTTGTATAAGCTTGTCACCTTCAAATACAACTTATACACACTCTCTCTTTCACTATAATGGCTAAACTAACTAGAAGAAGAAGGAAACATAAAAACAACTACAACTCCTATAAATAAAATAACAACAACTCCTAAAACTCTGGATATCTCGCTGAAGAACCCCCAAGGGGGGTATTTATAGGCACCAAGGGAAAGGACGCCAGGGGGCAACCCCTGGCCCAAGGCACTGGCGCGGCCGCGCCAGTACGACTGTGGAAACACGGCTAGAGCCGCGTTTCCACAGCTGTACCAGGGCGGGCGCGCAGCGCTGCCTGCTGCGTGTTGTCGCTTCGGTCCCCTCTCAGTTGGATCTTCTAGATTTCTGATTTGATTCCCTGGTCTGACAGAATTACCTCCTAAAGTTAATGGCTATTTTGTAGGCCTTTAATCACCTATTAAATGGTGATTTTGGCTCTTCTTCTTCATTGCACACCATGGACCTAGGATCACACAAGCAAACCATTATTAGCAGTATTTTATACAAAATAAATGTGCAAATGTGGTAACAATTATACAATATTAGAGACTAATCACATCCCTACACTTATCTTTTTGCTTGTCCCGAGCAAAACAAAAATAAGAGAATTATTACACCACTTTCGCAGGTGATGCGATTGCACTGAGCATGTGCAACAAGCCTTTAAACCTCTAGGTTTCCCCTAAAGGAGGAGTGTTGTCTCTTGAGAGTTTTTAGCCGATTGAACCCACAAAATCCAAAAAATGTTAGTTGTCAGCAAACCTCTTTCAAGAAAAAAAACTTTCAATCTCTAAGTAAAAATGACCGAATGATATAAGAATTAGGTTTAACCCTCATAAGTCCTCCTATACTTTAGCCTTCATAAAAGAAGAAATTATGATTTTTCTTTAAATTTAGAAAGGATCTTGTACTTCTAACTCATTCTATTATATTGCTTTAGATATAGATATGCATAATGTGTAAGTTTGATGTGCTTGGGATTTCTCAACTTAACTTTAAATGTCATTTAATTTTATTAATGTTTATGTATATGTTTATTCTTGGTTTCTTTAGGCTTTCTACTTTACTCATGTAACACATATCAAACCGATGACTTCCAAACCAGATGGTTTTAGAGCACCAGGTGAAAAAACACCCCTCATGTCAAATATGCAAGTAGAGTAGGCCACAGAATCAAGATTTACTTATATATATATATATATATATATATATATATATATATATATATATATATATATATTATATATATATATATATATATATTATATATATATATATATATATATATATATATATATATATATATATATATATATATATATATATATATGTATGTATGTATGTATATCTTTTGGCGTGAGTAATCATGCTTCTTGAGGCACAATTATCCAGCTTATTGGGTTTTTTTTATTCAAAGTTGTCTCTAAATCTCAAGCGCGTGCGTGTGGTTTATGCATATTCTACTAAGGCTAATTAAAATGTATGAGTTATTTTCCCTCTCCCTCCCAACTCTTAGTTAAACCAATGTTTCCTTTTTATTTAGGCTAAAATAAACATTTCTTAATAAGGTTCCTTTAATTCTTACAACCTTATGACATTTTTATAAAGAGTATAAAAATTCTTTTTTTGTTTAGGAGGTTTTTTTTTTTTAAAGAAAAGTAAAAGAAAAGAAAATTGAATGTTAGCATCCCCCCACACCTATCTAATGCATTGTCCTCAATGCTAGTTATGTAAATGCAAATGCAAGAAATAGGGGGGAGAAAAGATAATACCGTCACCGTCGACTCGGGCCGGCCAAGGGCGAATAGGCTAAGGGAAAGGGAGAAGATAGTAAAAAATAGGGGAAAAAGAATTTTCCAAAAGGTTATGTACAAGCATTATAAGGGGTGAGTATATCATATAAACAATAATTATAAAGAACATTTATTTTTTTAGTTGTGGTGTGTGGATGGCTATGGTCACGTGTAAGATGGAGTGAAAGACTTAGGACATCTTCAGCTTGTGACTCAGGTTCAGCTGTCAGGAATGGCTTCAGTCTTTTCTCATTCACTTTGAATTTCGTATTACTCTTAGGATCGACAATAACCACAACACCGTGTGGGAAGATGGTGCGCACAATGAATGGTCCGGACCAACGAGTTTTAAGCTTCCCCGTGAAAATGTGAAGCCTCGAAAAGTTTTTCCGGTTGATGATCTGGTCATGAAAAATTTTAGTTCTACTTTTTGTAATCCGTGCGTTCTCGTAAGTCTCATTCCATATATCCTCTAACTCTGAGATCTGCAATCTCCTTAGTTCACCGGCTTTGGTCATATCAAAATTGAGTTGCTTAATAGCCCATAGGGCTCGGTGTTCTAACTCGACTGGCAGATGACAGGCTTTTTCAAATACGATTCTGTAAGGAGACATCCCCAAGACCGTTTTAAAACCAGTTCGATAAGCCCATAAGCATCGTTTAGCTTGACCGACCATTCCTTTCAGTTTTACCTAAAGTCTTTTCCAAAATGAGCTTGATTTGTCGATTGGTCACTTTGACTTGCCCATTTGTTTGGGGATGATACAGAGTGACTAACTTGTGATTGATAGAATATTTTCGCATCAGAGCTTCAAAAACTCTATTGCAGAAATGTGACTTATTATCACTAATTATCGCTCTGGGGGTGCCAAAATGAGAGAAGATATTTTTCTTGAGAAATTTGACAACCACTTTTTTGTCATTGGTCTTCGTAGGCACAGCTTCTACCCATTTAGAGATGTAATCCACTGCAACCAAGATAAACTGGTTGCCGAATGAATTTGGGAATCGTCTCATGAAGTCGATACCCCAAACATCAAAATTTTTGACTTCAAGATCGGGTTCAAGGCATCATGTCTCTTCTCAAAATTTTCAGAATCTTCTGACAATTTGCACATTACTTGCAAAAGTGGAATGAGTCTTTGAACAAAGTGGTCCAGTAAAACCCACTTTGTAAAACTTTCTCTACGGTTTTGCGGGGACCGAAGTGTCCTCTGCATGCAAGTTCATGGCAAAAATTAAGCACACTCCTCTGTTCTTCTTTTGGTATGCATCGTCGAATAATCTGGTGATTGGTCACTAATGTTGCACATTTATTATGATATTTCCATACTTATTATAGAATAAAATCTGCTTTGTCCTAATTAAATGTTTAATTTATTTGCAGGCCCATTCCTTAAGGAGATGAAGAGAAACAAGCCCAAAAGCCCACCAAATTCTGATTAATTCAGAATAAATTTGAAATGAAGAAATCAGGGCAAAATCTTGGCATATAAGGAAGGTTTAGAAGAATCCTCCCTGAATCAAGATGAAGAAATCAGGGCAAAATCTTGACATATAAGGAAGGTTGAGAAGAATCCTCCCTGTGGGCAAAATCTTGGTATATAAGAAAGGTTGAGAAGCATCCTCCCTGAATCAAGGCAAAATCTTGGCATATAAGGAAGGTTGAGAAGAATCCTCCCTGAATCAAGCACAATCAAAGGCTGTTTTGTCAACTTTTGAAGAAAAAAACAAGAAAATCAGAAGAAGATACGGGAAATACATCAGACCAGGAGATTCCCCCAATCTTCCTGGGATCTTCTCCTTTAGGTTTTTTGCCTATAAATACTGGTTTTAGCTGAGCAAGGAGGAGAAGGCAGATTAGGATTTAGCCTAGTTTTCATTCTTTATAGTTTAGGTTTTTCTTTTCTTCTTATGTAATTTGTATGTAAGCTTAGATTAGATGAAGATTCATGTAAGTAAGAGAGAGAGGCTAATGTTGAGAGTGACACCGATGTACCCTCCTCCTTTCTTCCATTGTCTCTGCAATTAATAAAAGTAAAAGCTTCTTTTTATGTTCGTATTTTGTTTTGCTTTCCTCTTCCTCTTCTACTTTACCTTGGTTGTATCTATTGAGTTTACAAGTGAATTCCAAAGCAAGTATAACTAAGCTACGAGAGAGCCAGCGATAGTTCATGAAGACGTTCTCCTCTTCCAAGATCCGCATCACTTTGTTCTTGCTAGGCTTGACGATATAATGTGCACGGGGACTAAGCTCGAGCTTATGATCTATGCGTTGAACGCCTCCGAAGCAAAGGTAGAACATGCAACGGTTTCCAGGAGTCATCACTCAACCTAGGTAAGTATTTCTTCATCTTCTTTCCTTCCTTTCATTTCTGTAAATTAAATCACCACCTCTTCCAACTCTTTCTTCTCCACTCACTCCATTTGTACATAATCGCTTTTATCGTTTTCTGATTTTTCCCACCTTCTTCATCTCTCATTTTCTTCTAACTTTAACATAATTTCCATTTTCTTAACTTAAAAATAGAGAAGAACTCTCGTTTGGTTTTTATAAAGATTTCAATACAAAAACGTAAACGCTTCCATCGCAAAACCCTCCTTGTGGATCACGACCCGCATAGCCACTTGCTATAGCGGTAAAAATTGAGCACTTGCACATTTTTATTCTTAAATCTAAAATTTTGTATTTTTTGTGCAGGTTTTACCTCAATCAAATTTTGGCGCCGTTGCCGGGGAGGGTAACATGTTTTTTATTGAAATCTGAATTTTTTTTGAATTTTTTTTTAGAACTAAACGAATTTTCTTCTCTGTTGCAGGTTACAGGGCCATCAAAGCAGAAAATTAATATTGCAGTGACATACAAGTGGTATTGGGCCTCTGCGCTAGAAAGCAGAGACCCATTGCCCTCTGAATTGCCGCGTTTCCACGGCAAAAGCCGCGGATCCGCGGCAAGGAAGAGCTGACCACTAACAGCTTTTTGCAGGGCTGCTTAGTTTGCAAATTCTAGTTTGCTGCAATTATTTATTTCTTATATGCCATCACAAAAACCTGCTAATAATCAACAGTAAAAAGTTTGTTGCAAAAGTTAAAAATTGATTAGACGTTTGCATTTTAGGCACGTGTCTTTTTAATTCCTTTATTTTTTACTGTTGAAGAGTGCTGGAGTAAGGTACGTATGCATTGCATTTAGCATAGGACTCACTTCTTGGTTGATTTATATCGCTTTGAGTGAATCTTACATATCTTGTACACTTGCACAAATTGATCTTAAGGGCACTAACCCATTAACAAGATAAGGTGGGGATTTGATCACCCTTCCTTAGCCCAAAAATCACATTCCAAGCACTCACTAACCCAAGCCTAACTAAAATTGAGTAGATGTTGGCCCTAGGGACATCTCGGACTCAATTAGGAGATTATCCTAAGGGGGAAAAATGTTGGAATCTAACTCCTGCAAAATCAGTGTCTAGGAAAGGGATTGAGGGCCGAAAGCCCGAAGGTTGGTGGTTATTTAATTAAGGAACGTCTTTGACGGAAAACCTCCCACCAACCTTGCCCTGACCTGGCTGATTAGCTTGTGGTTAAAGTCTACATTAGACCTCCCGTGGACAGTCTAACCAGTTAGGAGTCGTCTAGGTCCTAAGTCTACCCTAACTTAGGCTAGAATTTTTTCTTTTTTTTGTTTGTTTATTTGTTTGTTTTTCTTTGTTTGTATTCTATTGTGTGATATAGACTATAATAATAATTTTTTCAACTACAATAATAATCCATATTACACACTGACTTCATTTTCGGATATTACCAACCCGGCATATCATAACTTTGACCAACCTAGTGTGCCGGATTGGTCTTATCCGAATCAATATGACCCATACCCCCCATCTAATAACTATAATTTCCATAATGATTTCAACTCTTCACCGAGTCAGTGGGGATTCACCTCCCCCGAGAATAATTTCCAACCACCTTGCCTTCCTTCTCCACCCAGTCCACATTATGTTCAAGATTCATACTCAGTTCCACCCGTCCAAAATAGGAAACCATCAATTATGGAAATGAGTATGCGTGAGTCCAAACACAAATCCCAAAATCTGATGGACTCACAATTTCACTACCACTTCCAAGACAATTCTTCATCTTTTCATCAAAACAATGAACCTATCAACTATGAAAAGATGCTTGAAGCCATGACTCAGGCTCAAAACACTCGTAATCGTAACATAGATATGATGGTCGAATCTCTACGTTCCCACCGTCCTGGTCATGTAGTTTTGGAAATCAAGATTCCATTTCAGAACAACCATGTGAACTTACCCAAACTCCAAATGATATTGATAGTTTGGCTAGTTTTCCTTTTCCTGAAATAGAACTTGAAAATGATTATGATCCTGAACCCAACTTAGTGATTCAATTCTATTCCTGATTCGATTATGACTCCGGTATCTTCACCTGACTTCAATCTTTTCCCGGAGTCAACATTGGATCTTGTACCAATTCATAAAGAAATTGATTCACCCATCTTTGAGGATCATGTTGAACTTGACCAACTTTACAATTTTGAAAATCCCATGGATAAATTGGCAAGTTCTCCATTTTTTGATATTGAACTCAATGAGATATGTGACCTAGATTCTCACATATGTGATCCAGTTCAACTTTCTGAATCAATATTGACTCCTGTTTTATTACCAAACTTAAATAATATTCTAGAGTCAGTTTTGATTCCTCCACCTATCATTCCTGAACTGGAATCACCCATATTAGGTCACATTCCATTGTTGGAAAATACATGTGGACTGGAGTTTCAACTTCTTGACTTGGACCCAATTTCTGAACCTATTTCGACTCCTGAACCTTTACTTGACTTAAGTCACCTTCCTGAGTCGGTATTAGTTCCTGCCCTTCCTGAGTCCAAGTCAACTGTTCTATCATTTCATACTCCATTCTGGGACGAGGTGGTTGACAAATTTGACTCTGAAATTAGTTATAGAATATGGAAATTAGATGGGGTTAAATATTTAATAAAGATCCTTCATGGATTTATCTTTTTAATGGGTTATATTAAAGATATTTCTGGTGGGTTCCTCCGAGACCCAAGAAAAGTTGATTGGGCCGCATTTCGTGGACCAATCAGACCACCACCAGAACCACCACCATAAGGTAACCTTTTCCTTCCCTTTCTTCTTTTTCATGCATCTATGCATTAATTCATACATTGAGGACATTGCATTAGATAGGTGTGGGGGAGGGTCTAACATAACTTTTCTTTTTCTTTAAAATAAAAAAATAAAAAAAAATTAACATTTTTCTTCACTTTTAAAAAACTTTTTGAAAATAGAAACAATATTTTGACATATTTTTTGTAAGAAATTAAGTTAATTTTAAGGAATAGGAAAATCTAAATTAGGATTTCTTATACTTGGTCAAAATAAGATTATTTGTTTGATTTTAAGGGTTAGGAAGAAAATTTGTCAAAGTAATTTAGTCTTGATCTTTACCTTGATGAAATATGCACCCTTCATACACTTACACACTTAGGGTTCAAAAACAAAGATTCTTATGCCTTATAAAAAAAAAAGATAAACAAATCTAATTATTGATTAGCTAGGTGCTTTGGCCTAAGAAAGCCTTAGTATTTATGCGAAAGATGATTAGATAAGTTTGAAAAGAAAAATATATATAAAAATCCTCTGATTAAGCTGGGTATTTGTGCCTAATAAAGCATAAGTGTTCACGCCTAAAAGAGGTCCATATAATAAAATCCTTAGTTTTGTGGCCTTGTTTGCTTGAGTCCTTAAGTCCGAGGGGTGTCTTCTCACCCGGTGCCCTAAGGCCGTCTGGTTTGGGAGTCATCGATTAAAGGCTCGTTACATGGGCAGATTAGAAAACCTAAACTAAGGAATAATACCACCAAAAAAAAAATTATATATATATAAATAAGGCATAAGAGTTAGAGTTAATGAACCCTTAGTCAAAATTTTCACAGTCACAAGTGCATATGACTTAGGGTAAAGTAATAGACTAGATGAGAAGTACAACTTGACTCCTTACTTTAATTGATAACAAATTTTTGAATAGAGACTAAGTTTAGGAATGAAAAATTCAGTTTTCCTATAACTTATAGATTGCTTAGATCTTACAATTATATTTCAAATATTTTTCTCTTTCAAAATGCTTTTCGAAAATACTAACTCTTTGTTTCCCTTTCTTTATGAATTTTGTGGGTGTAATCCGCTGAAAACCCTCACGAGACAAAACTCGTCCTCTAGGGGAAACCTAGAGGTTTAACGGCTTGTTGCACATGCTCAGTGCAATCGCGTGACCTGCGAAAGTGGTCTAATAATCCTTAGTATAGTTTAGTTGTTTTGCTCGAGGACGAGCAAAAGATAGGTATGGGGGTGTGATTGGTCACTAATGTTGCACATTTATTATCATATTTCCATACTTATTATAGAATAAAATCTGCTTTGTCCTAATTAAATGTTTAATTTATTTGCAGGCCCATTCCTTAAGGAGATGAAGAGAAACAAGCCCAAAAGCCCACCAAATTCTGATTAATTCAGAATAAATTTGAAATGAAGAAATCAGGGCAAAATCTTGGCATATAAGGAAGGTTTAGAAGAATCCTCCCTGAATCAAGATGAAGAAATCAGGGCAAAATCTTGACATATAAGGAAGGTTGAGAAGAATCCTCCCTGTGGGCAAAATCTTGGTATATAAGGAAGGTTGAGAAGAATCCTCCCTGAATCAAGGCAAAATCTTAGCATATAAGGAAGGTTGAGAAGAATCCTCCCTGAATCAAGCACAATCAAAGGCTGTTTTGTCAACTTTTGAAGAAAAAAACAAGAAAATTAGAAGAAGATACGGGAAATACATCAGACCAGGAGATTCCCCCAATCTTCCTGGGATCTTCTCCTTTAGGTTTTTTGCCTATAAATACTGGTTTTAGCTGAGCAAGGAGGAGAAGGTAGATTAGGATTTAGCCTAGTTTTCATTCTTTGTAGTTTAGGTTTTTCTTTTCTTCTTATGTAATTTGTATGTAAGCTTAGGTTACATGAAGATTCATGTAAGTAAGAGAGAGAGGCTGATGTTGAGAGTGACACCGATGTACCCTCTCCTTTCTTCCATTGTCTCTGCAATTAATAAAGGTAAAAGCTTCTTTTTATGTTCGTATTTTGTTTTGCTTTCCTCTTCCTCTTCTACTTTACCTTGGTTGTATCTATTGAGTTTACAAGTGAATTCCAAAGCAAGTATAACTAAGCTACGAGAGAGCTAGCGATAGTTCATGAAGACGTTCTCCTCTTCCAAGATCCGCATCACTTCGTTCTTGCTAGGCTTGACGATATAATGTGCACGGGGACTGAGCTCGAGCTTATGATCTATGCGTTGAACGCCTCCGAAGCAAAGGTAGAACATGCAACGATTTCCAGGTAAGTCATCACTCAACCTAGGTAAGTATTTCTTCATCTTCTTTCCTTCCTTTCATTTCTGTAAATTAAATCACCACCTCTTCCAACTCTTTCTTCTCCACTCACTCCATTTGTACATAATCGCTTTTATCGTTTTCTGATTTTTTCCACCTTCTTCATCTCTCATTTTCTTCTAACTTTAACATAATTTCCATTTTCTTAACTTAAAAATAGAGAAGAACTCTCGTTTGGTTTTTATAAAGATTTCAATACAAAAACGTAAACGCTTCCATCGCAAAACCCTCCTTGTGGATCACGACCCGCATAGCCACTTGCTATAGCGGTAAGAATTGAGCACTTGCACATTTTATTCTTAAATCTAAAATTTTGTATTTTTTGTGCAGGTTTTACCTCAATCATCTGGTCAGGACAATACTTAAAAAGATATGGCTCCTTCTAGAAGAAGTACTGTACTTGGGCAAAGAAGCGACACTGGTCTTGCTTTATCCAGTCAGCGGGTAATTGTCTAGTGGCCAGTAATTGACTATATCCGCATACCATGGTTCCTTGAAAATGGCCAGGATGTGCTCATCTGGGAAATCCTCATTGATCGGAGCTTGGATGATAGGTGCATTCAGAATTCTTGATAGATGATCAGCTTCACATTTTCTATACCTCTTTTATCCCAGATTTTCAGGTCAAATTCTTGAAGCAGAAGGATCCACCGAATTAATCGGGCTTTTACTTCCTTCTTGGTCATGAGGTATTTCAATGTTGAGTGATCCATGAAAATCACCATCTTTGATCTAGCAAGTAGGGCCGGAATTTTTCTAACGCAAAGACAACGGTCAAGAATTCCTTCTTGGTCATTGTATAGCTCTGTTGGGCATCATTCAGGATCCTACTTGAGTAGTAATTCACGTGCTGCCTATTGTCGATGCGCTGTCCAAGAACAACGCCGATAGCAAAGTCTGAGGCATCGCACATGATTTCAAACGGTTGTACCCAATCTGGAGCAGAAATAATAGGCACAGATATAAGGTATTGCTTAAGCTTCTCCCATGATTTGAAACATACTTCGTTAAAAATGTAAGGGCACGTCCTTAGCGAGCAGGTTGGTTAAGGGCCTAGCGATTTTGTAAAATCCTTAATGAACCGGTAGAACCCAGCATGCCCTAGAAAGGATTTGATATCCTTGATGCTTTTGGGTGGTGGAAGCTTAGCAATCACTTCTATTTTTGCCCTGTCTACTTCAATGCCTCTCCTAGAAATCTCATTGCTTAAGACAATCCCCTGTCCACCATGAAGTGACATTTCTCATAGTTCAGAGTTAGATTTTTTTCTTGCATCTTTGCAGAACCAACTCTAGATGATGAAGACATTGATCAAATGAATCTCCGTAAATGGAGAAGTCTCTATAAAAATCTCAAGAAAATGTCCACCATGTCAGAGAATAAACTGAGCATGCACAGTTGGAATATCATGGGAGCGTTGTACAATCCAAAGAGCATGCGTCGGTAAGCGAAGGTTCCGATGGGCAGGTGAACGTAGTCTTCTCCTGGTCTTCTGCAGCAATGGGGATCTGATTTTATCCCGAGTACCCATCTAGGAAACAATAGTACTCATGTCTAGCCATGCGTTCAAGCATTTGGTTGATGAAGGGTAGCAGGAAGTGGTCCTTACGAGTGGCCGCATTCAACTTTCTATAGTCAATACAAACATGAACCTTGGTAGGTAGTCTTGTTTGTACCAACTCTTTCTGCTTATTCTCTACCACCATAAAACCAGCTTTCTTGGGGATCGCATGAACGGGCTAACCTATTGGCTATCAGAAATGGGATAAATGATCCAATTGTCTAACAGTTTCAAAATTTTCATTTTTATAGCCTATTGCATGAGTGGGTTAAGCCTGCGCTGTGGGTCCCTCCTGGGAATCGCTTCATCAGTTAAGTGAATTCTATGCTGAACTATTGCTGGACTTATCCCCTTGGTATCTTTCATTGCCCATCCAATGGCTTTCCTATGTCTCCTCAAAATAGACATCAAGACGTCCTCTTGTTTCTCAGTCAGACGGGATGCTATGATGACTGGCAGGGTTTCTCTTCTACCCAAGTAGGTGTACTTGAGGTATTTAGGTAAGGTTTTTAACTCTTGGGAAGGGTTGATTCACTAGAGGTGATATCTGAAATTTCGTTCCTATGATGGGGTACACTTGGGCTTGATGCCTAGTCCACTGCTGAGTCTATGATCTGATCCAAATTGAAATCCTCTGACTCCAGATCAAACTCACTCTCTGTTTCCATCTCTATGCTCTCTCCATGTTCACTGGTCAAATTTTCAATGGAATTGACCTCAAAAGTCTGATCATTTATATCCCTGCCCATCTAAGATTGAAGATATTAACTTCCTTTGTCATGTCTCAAAAGGTCAATCGCATTGACCCGTTCCTACAGTTGATTATGGCATTAGCTTTAGCAAGGAATGAGCGCCCTAAGATAACCAGAGTTTGAGACCGCAGATTTGACACAGGTTGGGTCTCAAGCACAATGAAGTTAATAGGGTAGTTGAAATCTCCGACCCGGATAAGGACACATGTGATTTCCCCTTGAGGATTTTCACAGATCGGTCTGCTAACTAAATGGTAACTCGAGTTGGACTCAGCTCGCCCAACCCAAATTGCTGGTATACTGAGAGAGGTAGCAAGTTAATACTTGCCCCCAGGTTAAGGAGTGCTCTGCTAATTTCTGTTTGTCCTATGGTGTAAGAAATTGTAGAACATCCGGGATCTTTGTATTTCACCGGAATAGGATCAGACAGAATTTCGCTCATGTTGGTCGCCAAGAATACTTTCATGGGCACATTCGTGTTGACACTTAAAAAAGACAAGATTCTTATTGTTCCGAACAATGTCTAAACTTGTTGACATTTACAAAAGACAAGTGACAGACGAGCTGAAGACCAGTTTTCACCCATCTCCGAGGGACATGGAAGCAACTTGGACTCCACTGATCCAGCAAGCAGACAGTGAACCCGGATTGTTTCTGAACAGACCTCAGTAGGTCTAAGGTGCTAGCACTTAGTATCACATGAGCCCAAAGGGATAGCCTAGCTTGAGAGGCTAGGATCACCCGACTTTGTCTTGAAGCCATTCAAAGCCTCACCAGGAAGCTAACTCCTAGCTTCGCCAGAGGAAGTCAGCTCCGCCCTAAAGCCATACACAACTGCGCAGAAAGGGTATATGGTAGCCTCGCCACAGACAACTTCTAGCTCCGCCGAAGAGTTTCTTTCGAACTTCGCAAGAAACTGCCTCCAGCTCCGCTGTGAGTTCAAGGCGGGCAGCGCCACTGTTGGTCTGCTATGGTCAATCTTTGACTAATCAAATCTCCGGATGAAATCAGATCAAATCCAATTAAGATCAAATCGGAGATCAAATTTGGCAGTTGATTGCCACAATCTCTTGACTCTCTTAAAACGAGTAAGGAGATCAGGGGAAATCCTCCAACAATATGGAAAGAATCAAAACAGATCAAGAAGATCAACCGACCTGCCATTTTTAGCTTCGCAGAAGCTGATCTTAACCTCGCAGCAAGGCTACTTTCCAGATTCAAACAGATTTGATTCAATCTGTTTTCCATATTTTCAAGGGACAATTATACCCCTGCTCTCCCTATAAATAGCCCACCAGGGACACAAGGAGAAGGGGGCACCTCCAGAAGTAGAGACCACGCACAGGCTCCAGAGAGACGGCAGACTTCTCGAGAGGACGCACCGTGCACAAACAGAGATCTATTCTCTTGAATTCAGAGACTTTTAGAGAATCACTTCTCTAATCAGGGTGCTGATACCCTAATACCTTCTTCTCAAGGAATCTCCAGAACCAGGCGAGAAGGAATTCCTAAATTGAAGGCGGCTTTGAGAAGTAGCAAGAGGGTTCTACCAACCTTCAATTCTCTGATTCTCGGAACCAGGCGAGAAGAGAATCTCATCGCTCGCATCGTTAAAGGGACAAAGTGGTCGCGCGCTGACCAGACTCCTATCGGCACACTTCTCCAGAATCTCTGAGGAGATCTACTTGTAATCTTTTTAAGAATACTTGTAATTTAGCTCCTTAAACTCTTTTTATTGTAAGTTTTCCCCTTTGCAAATCAATGGAAAACAAGATGGCAACTCCGCTGGGGAACATATTCTCCACTGCCGAGAATCAAGTGTCGCAATGCGACGAACAGACCTTTGGGTCTAACTCTGAAATTAGAAAAGCCGGTGCAGCCAGAGCCCCTCTGGCTAAATCCTCAAGGAAAGTCTCTGCAGAGACAGAAAAGGCTCCCTGCGAACCTACTGCAGTTCTCTGGCACAATAAGGAAGCACGCCCGCAGCCCAAGTCCTGCACTTTTGAGAACTTGGTGGTTCAGTTCGATCAAGAAAGATTCGAAGAAGTCCTCTCTGGGGGTGGCCTAATGCTTCGAGCACGGAAGCACAAGAAGGTCTCCATGGCCAAGGTTTCAAAACAGAAACCAGAAGCAAAATTCTGCCAACTTCCTTCAGCCTTGCGTGTCGCTAATTAGGTTCCATGCGAACCTAAGTATCCTTTGCCAAAGCGGATGTGGAGGCCTAAACAGAAGTCTCTGGCTGAAGCTTCAGGCGTAGCTACGCTAAAACTGCACGTTTCTCGCAAAGAAAAAGGCAAGAGGCTTGCTTGCTCCAACAAGGCTGCCGACCATGAAGTCACGACAGCAATCATACCGTCGCCTGATTCAAGAATAGCAACGCCTTGTGCCAGCCTCGTTTATATCAGCGAAGCTACTGCACCTCAGCGTACTCACCGGGTCCATGACCGCGAAACTAGAGCTGAAGTACTATTCAGTGCTAATCCCTTCTGCAGGGATAAGAGGAACGGGACATCATCCTATGAACGCCCCAAAAGGGCCTCTACGCGGGATTGTTCAGGCTCTAATCGGCCTGACTTGTGGGAGCTCTTGGCGAACAAGTGGAAGTCGGAGTCTCTTCGAACCACTCCCCCTATTGTCAACAAAAGGGATGTCAGCTGGTGACAGTCCACTCAGCTCGTTGCCGGTTACGACCAATCATCGCCACTTCCCCATGCCGGCGATCAGTTTTTGATCGGTTGTCCGTACATGTCCCAATGAAGCATCGCAAAAGGAGCATCTCACGAGATCTAGCCTCTGCATCCGTCAACATGACCGGAAGAGGACGAGAGTTACGCAGGGGAGGTCAAACACATGACGACGCCCCTACAACTCCCCAAATCCAGATTACAGCCCAGGCTTAGGCGAAGTCTTGGTGCATGAAGAGGGTGTTTTCTGAAACACCAGATCTAGGGTGGCGATACCCTACAGATATGAACAGCCTTCTTCCTCAATGGCAGTAGCCTCGCCAGAACCAAGAAGAAGATCAGTCCAGTCATCTGATGAAGAAGATGAAGACAACGGGTATGCTTCTTTGGCAACAGTCAGCTCGGTGCGAACAGACAGAGCATCAGTAAACATGGCTGATAATGGTAATGACGACCTTCGTCGACGTTTGGAGGCTCAGGAACAAACTTCCAAAACTCAGCAAGAAGCTTTGGATAACATTCAACAGATGCTCGCTCAACTTCTTAATAACCGGAATAACAATGATACCGGGAGTAACCATGACGAGGAAGAACATCTTACAATGACCAACCGAAGACGGAGAAGTCCAAGGAGGGATCTTCCTTAGACGCTGAAATCCTTAAGGGCCTTCAAGCTCAAATCGCATCCCTACCTCAGAGGGATGAATTAAAGGAAGTAGGGGCAGTCCGTCCTTACCCATTGGAGTGGGATTCGGTACCATATCCACCGAAGTTCAAACCACCAACGTTGCATACGTATAATGGTAAGAGTTCACCAAATCAACACATCTACTACTTCCAGTCTCAGGCTGGTAATGTTATAAGCAACGACGCCATCATGGCTAGGCTGTTCATTGGCACCTTAAAGGGGGTGGTATTTGACTGGTTCCGAAGTCTCCCTCCGGGCTCTGTCAATTCCTGGATCGACCTGGAAACCCGGTTCCTCTCTCGTTTCTATGAGGATGATACCGAAGTGACCATGGACAAGCTCCTCTCCACCATACAGAAGAAGGGCGAATCTGTCCGTGACTACATTAAACGGTTCAGAAATTTATCCTTGATGTGCCCAGCAGGGATGCCACTACCCATGCTCTTACAGACATGTAGGCACAACTTCCTGGACCAAGTAGAAGTTCGCATGGGGGCTGTCAAGGCCTACACTTGGAAAGAATTGGTCGAACAAGCTGAGATAGCCGAAAAGTCGGCTAAAAAGTTCGAACCATCCACCCCTAGAGGCAAATGGGGTATGAACAGTAAAGGACGTAGCGACATGGCGCAGTCTTCTCAAGCCAAAGGGAAAGAGACTATGTCTGTGGAATTGTCCGGGGACGTGCAGTCGAAGGCTAAGAAGAGCAGCTTCAACAATCAGGAGCCTAAGTTCCCTCCAAAACAGTACTCCTTCAGAGACGATCAGGTGGTCACAATATTCCATTTGCTTCACAAAGGGAATAAAATGAAGCTGCCAGATGCTCGACGTCCTAATGAAATAGGACGCACAAACGACCCCAAATACTGTCTCTATCACAGGATGATTCACCATCCTACTGACAAGTGCTATGTCCTCAAGGACAGAATCCAGGCCTTGATTGACGCTGGAGTCCTGACACTAAAGTCAGAGCAGAAGAAAGTCACTGCCAATATGGTGACCCTCGAGTTCGGCAAAACCCCATAGGTCACAGTTCCTGACGGGACTTATCCAGTACCTGCACCACGGTTGGAAGTCAAGCATCCTCCAGCTAAAACTCAAGATAATAAGGGTCTTGTTCCCTTAACATTGGAGACAGGGGAAGTCATGTGGATACACCCAGACCTCGTCCAAGACGTAGAGCGGGATTCAAAGGAGCCCAACTCAAAGGGCAAATCTTGCAATGTCATCTCTGTCCTACCAGACGATGACAACTTTACATCGGCTTCCCTCAGCGATTCAGAAGGAGAAAAGCATGCTTGCGCGACGCAAGCCAATGCGCCTCAACAGACTGGCACCCGATCCAGAAAATCATACTTGAGGCAGTATGAAAAGTCTACTGGTGAGACACAACAGCAAACAACGTCAGTACAAGTACCAGCATCCGCTTCAATTCCAACCAAGGGAAAAGAGAAGCCTAAAGAGGTCCGATTCGACCAAGTCCTGAAGAAGCCTTCAGGACCAGGGCTTAATATGCCCTTCCGTTTTGACATATTGGCTCAGTTGGCTAATATCCCAGCTCGTATTACAATACACGAGCTCCTTCGTCTCTCAAAAGAGACAAGAGAAGCACTTAGGGATACGCTGGCTAATTCAGAATCATTCCTAACATGCATGCCAGAGGTCCCTAACGATGATGCTCAGTCTTCTTGCCCAGACTGTCATCATGTACAATCAAAGGTCCCCGCTATTACCTTCACAGCGGAAGATATGCTTCTCAAAGATAACAAGCACGATCGACCTCTGTACTTGATTGTTATACATATTTGCATATTTTACCACTTCCATACCATGCATATTGTAAATAAAAATGTGATTTTTAATCCTTTTCTCTCTATTTTTGCAGGTCCACATCTTAAAAGAGAAAAAGCCCAAAAATCTCTTTAATTAGCAATAATTAAAGAGATTAATTCAAAGCCCAAAAGAACCCAAGATTTGAATCCAGAATCAGGAGAGATCCGCGCGCCAACTCAATCTTCCAGAAGGCCACGTGGATAACAACCTCGCAACAAACTCACAACAGAAAATCTGGCCTCAACGGCCCAGATTTTGCCGCCAAATCCAAGATTTTCCCGCCAATTTGCGGCAGTTGTGATTCTGTTAGATCCCGGATTTTGCGCCAACGGCCAGGGCTCTAGATGATTCTCACTGAGGGCTATAAATACATGACCAGGGTCTTCAAGAGAGAGCAGAGAAGAGAGAGGAGAAATTAGGGGAAACTCTTGTATTTTGTTTTAGTATTCTCCTAGGTTTTAGTCTCCATCTTCTTCCTCCTAGAAATTTTGTCAAAGAGAGAAAGAGAGTGCTGTTGAAAGCTTGTAAGCAAGGAGGTGACATTACTTGTAAGCAAGGATTAATCAAAGCTTCATTCTTCTCTTTACAAGCTCTAGTACGTTGCTCTATTTTGCTTTACTTTCTTGTTTTCGTTCTAGTGCATTTCCATTGCTTTACTTCTCTTTGCTTTACATCATGAATTGTTGCTTTGTTTCTTATGTAATGGATAGCTAAATCTCTATTGCATGGCTAGCTAACAACTTACCTAGCTAACTTCTATCTCTTTGGATGATTGCAAATTTCTATACTTGCATTGTTAGAGTTTCTTTTGCTTTCCAAGGAAGTAGAGTTGCTTTCCCTTGGTAAATGCTTGTTCAAACTCCATATGACTCATGTGTGCCTCATTTAGAGCCTTGTCTAGAACAAAAGCCTTGATGGAACATGGAGATGGATCACCAAACATGTGCTACTTGTAGAACAACTTCTTTACTTCAAGCTAATTTGTTGTTATGTCTTGAATGTTTAAATGAATGTTGATTCTGCTAACTTAGCATCCCTTGAGTACCAATCCTAGAGTTCATCATTGAAAATCTATCTAGAGAGCCAATGAATCAATATGAGGCTTCAAGCTAAGAACAAGAGAACACTCATCTTCAAAACGGTAAAGTACTTGAATAAACAAGCAAAGTAATCTCTATTGCCAATGAATCAACATGAGGCAATCAAGCATCACCATTGAGTATAGTAAGTTAGTGAAGTAAAGTTAGCTAGCCATGTACTTTCTCATCTAAAGTTTTCCAACATTTTTTTTACTAGCTTCTTTTCTTAAGCAATACACTTCGCCAAAATTCTTTTGATTTCTTTTTCATAATGCACAAATCCACCACTTCTTTAATTTTCTTTTCCATGCTTCTTGAATTTGTGTAAATACAAAGAAGAATCATCATTTTCATTTCTTCACTACAAACCGTAAAACTTCTATCGTGAGCTCTCCTCGAGAATCGACTCGGTATAGCCATTGCTATAACGGAGATTGGAAAGTATACATCAATCATTGAATACATTTGTGGAGTGATCAAGAGCACACAAGGTTATTTCTAAACCTTCTTTCTTTGTTAAATATTTGTGCAAGAACTTCACACATCTCTTTCCTAATCAATTTTTGGCGCCGTTGTCGGGGTGAGCAACGGTTTTTGATTTCAAGTGAAGAACTAAATGAATCTTCTTCTTTGTTGCAGGTTACAGGTTGAAGAAACAGGAAAATTTGCATTGCAGAAACATATAAGTAGACCTGGGCCTCTGCTCTCGAAAGCAGAGACCAGGATCCCTCTGAATTGCCGCAAATTCTGGGTTTTTGCCGCAGAATTGTGGCAAGGAGGAGTTGACTACTGACCACTTTTCTACAGG
Organism: Agave tequilana; assembly: GCA_038442645.1. Classification (NCBI taxonomy): domain Eukaryota; kingdom Viridiplantae; phylum Streptophyta; class Magnoliopsida; order Asparagales; family Asparagaceae; genus Agave; species Agave tequilana. The sequence goes on from JAVJIF010006209.1 coordinate 108,222, forward strand.
GCTTGCTTCTCTGCAAAATACAGCTGCTACAATACATAAAATCTTGTATGCTTCACCTTATATCTGCTAATCAACAGTAAAAAATTTGTTGCAAATTTAAAAAAATTGTTTAGACATTTGCATTCTAGGCACGTGTCTTTCAATTCCTTTAAATTTACTGTTGAAGAGTGCTGGAGGCAAGGTACGTAAGCATAGCATATAGACTAGGACTTACTCTTTGCTTGATTTAATTACGCTTTGAGTGAACCTTGTTTGTTATATCGTACACTTGCACAAATCAACTTTAAGGGCATTACCCATAAAAAAGATAAGGTGGGGATTTTATCACCCTTTCCTTAGCCCACAAATCATTTTCCCAAGCACTCACAATCCTAAGCTTCTAAATAAAAATTGCTAGACGCTGGCCCTAGGGACATCCAGACTCACTTAGGAGATTATCCAAAGGGGGAAAAGTGTTGGAAAGTGACTTTTGTAAAATCAGTGTCTAGGAAAGGGGTTGAGGGCCGAAAGCCCGAAGGTTGCTGGTTACTTAATTAAGGAACGTCTCTGACGGAAAACCTCCCACCAACCTTGACCTTCCCTGGCTGATTTGCTTATAGTCAAAGTCTACACCAAACCTCCTGTGGACAATCTAAAGTTAGGAGTCGTCTAGGTCCAGAAAACCTAGAAAGCTTGGATTGAATTTTCTTTTTTCTTGTTTGTTATTTTTCATTTTTCGCCTGTGTGATCGGTGCACGTTGATTGTGTAATTGTATGCAAGAGTGGTATCGAGATCCGAATTCTGCTAGGCTTGTGAGAATCTCTACACTGGCACATACACCACCACTCGACACAATTCCAATCATGACCAACAACGTTTCGTTGCAAGACAAGTTCTATCCGATTCGCACATCACTTCCATCTTGCATTCTCCTCCCAAACACAAATGGAAGTAACTTTGAGTTAAAGCCCCAATTCATAAACACTCTTCCACGATTCCATGGCCTTGAATCTGAGGATGCATACTTCTTCATCCGAGAGTTTGAAGAAGTATGCCTTATGATGAGAATTTCCCAGTTAACCGAGGATGCTGTCAGACTTAGGTTTATACCTTTCGCACTTAAGGATATTGCTAAGAAGTGGCTTTATAATCTCCCAGTCAGCTCAATTTCTTCTTGGGATGATTTCGTTAAGGTCTTTCTTAAAAAGTTTTATCCTATCCATAAGACAGCCCTTATGAGGAAAAATATAATGCAATTCAAACAAGAAGCCAATGAACCATTCTGGAAGTACTTTGAGCGCTTCAAAGACCTAGTAGTCCTGTGTCCCCATCACGGTATAGAAAAATGGCGCCAGTGCCAAATTATCTATGATGGGCTTGATTATCAGACTAAGACACTCCTTGAAACTATGTGCCAAGGAGAATTCTTAAAGAAGGATGAAGATCAGGGTTGGGATCTTTTTGAGGCTTTAGCTGAAAAGACAATCCAGTGGGAGTCATGTACTGAGAAACCCACACACACAACTTTCAGAACAGGTTTACACTCCATAGAATCCTCAATAGCTGCAGAAGCTAAAATAACCCAATTGATGAAGAGGATTGAGTTGCTAGAGTCCAGGGAAAATTCTGCTATTAATCAGGTCAACCCATCACCTGTGGTAAACCCGGGTTGTACCTACTGCCATGATCTGAATCATCTGTTTGAGGAGTGTCCAGTATATCAAACTCAAATGTTTCAGGAGAGTACGAATGCCGCATACACCAGACCCACTTACAATCCTTACTCCAAGACTTACAATTCGGGATGGCGTAACCATCCAAACTTTTCTTGGAGTCAGTCTGGTCCTGAGCAGCCGAGACAATCATTTCCACAACAATACCTGGCTCAGTCTCATCTACTGACTTACCACCAGAACCCACCAAACATCCATTCATACCAAAGTCCACCAAGATTCCAGTCATATCAAAATCCTGTGCCTTACCAAGCAAATTTTCAGCCCCAGTATCAACATCATCCACCACCCAATCCTTTAGATAAGAGAATTTCTGATTTGGAGAAAATGATAGAGACCTTATCTAAGACCCAAGCTTCAATGATGAACAATCAGCAGCAGGACATGAACAAATTGCAAATCCAGATAGGGCAGTTGGCTAATTCTCTGACTGAACGACAAAAAGGATGTTACCTAGCCAACCAGTGCCCAATCCCAAAACTCATTTTCCCCTGCACGAAGTTGAAGACTTGGGCCCCAGCCAATGCCAAGCTATTCAAATCCTTAGGTCTGGAAAGCATGTAGATAATAAGGTTTCAAATCAGTCTCCTAAATCTGTGTCAAAACCACCACCTTCTATTCCAATTCAACCGATTCAAGATAGTCATCCTTCAAGCACACAACCATCCACTTCCCAGTCCAAAGGAAAAGAGAAAGTTGATGAGCAAACATACAAGCCTGTTGTCCCATTCCCAAATAGGCTCACAAATCATAAGATGAGTGCTCACATGGAGAAGATAAGAGAGATATTCAACCAAGTACAAATCAACGTCCCTCTCCTTGATGCTATTCAACAAGTCCCATCCTACGCCAAGTTTCTAAAAGAAATGTGTACCAAAAAGAGAAAAGCAAATGTCCCTAAAAAAGTCTTCTTGGCTTCCAACATAAGTGAACTGCTCAATGGTCCAATCCCTGTGAAATACAAAGATCCAGGGAGCCCAACCTTTCTTGCATCATAGGGCAGACCACCATAAATAGGGCTTTGCTAGACTTGGGCGCGAGCATCAATCTTCTCCCCTTTTCCGTGTATCAGCAGTTAGGGTTAGGCAACCTTCGTCCAACCCAGATGACTATACAATTGGCTGACCGCTCTGTAAAGATTCCCAAGGTAGAGATTACAGATGTTTTAATACGGGTCGGGAATTCATTTACCCCGTAGACTTTGTTGTTCTTGAAACACAACCCGTACAAAATCACAGAGCACAGACACCTGTCATTCTCGGACGACCTTTCTTAGCCACCGCAAATGCGATCATCAACTGTAGAAATGGATCGATGCGGCTAACTTTCGGAGATATGACAAAAGAGGTGAATGTTTTCCATCTGGGAAAGCAGCCATGGGATTTGGACAATGACTCTTTCGAAGTGAACTTGATAGAGGGATTAACTAGTGAACATGTTGAGGAGGTTGAGTATGAGTCTGAAGAGGAATTTGAGTTGAAGTCTGATGACTTCAACCTTGATCAGATTGTTGAATCAAATGTTGAAAGGACCACTAATTCCACCCCTATTCTTCCCTTGAACCATAAACAACCAGTGATAGATCCTATCCCTTCTTCTGAGCTTAATATTCTTCCCGACCATCTCAAGTACAAGTACTTGGATGAGAAGGAATCCTTTCCTGTAATAATTGCATCCAATCTCACTGAACAACAAGAAGAGGATCTCCTTTCTGTGTTAAGGGAAAATAGAGAAGCCATTGGTTGGACCATGGCTGATATCAAGGGGATTAGTCCTTCCATTGTTCAACATAGGATTCATTTGACGGAAGATGCCAAGCCAAAACGAGACCCACAGCGTAGACTTAACCCAATCATGCAGGAAGCTGTTAGAGACGAGATCTTGAAATTATTAGACAATGGGATTATCTATCCCATATCCGATAGTCAGTGGGTAAGTCCAGTTCACGCTGTGCCTAAGAAAGCAGGATTTACTGTGGTGAAAAATGAGAATAAAGAATTGATACAAACACGTCTTCCAACGAAGATTCGAGTTTGTATCGATTACAGGAAGTTGAACACTGCCACACGTAAAGACCACTTTCCTCTTCCATTCATTGATCAAATGCTTGAAAGATTGGCGGGACATGAGTACTATTGTTTCCTGGATGGATATTCAGGATATAATCAAATCCCGATCGCTCCTGAGGACCAAGATAAGACTACCTTCACCTGTCCTTTTGGAACGCTTGCATACCGAAGGATGCCCTTCGGCCTATGTAATGCTCCCGCAACGTTTCAACGTTGCATGTTGAGCCTTTTTTCAGACATGGTGGAGAAATTTTTAGAAATTTTCATGGATGATTTTTCGATTTATGGGGATTCCTTTGAGCAATGCTTGTACCATTTGAAGCTGGTTTTACAACGCTGTATGGAGAAAAATTTGACACTTAACTGGGAAAAGTGTCACTTTATGGTCAAGCAAGGAATTGTTCTTGGGCACAAGGTTTCACGTATAGGAATTGAGGTGGACAAGTCTAAAGTGGAAGTCATAACGAAGCTCACTGAACCAACATGCTTAAAGGACATTAGATCATTCTTAGGGCACGCCGGCTTCTATAGGCGATTTATTCAAGGGTTTAGCAACATTGCAAGACCCTTGACAAATCTCTTAGGAAAGGATGTACCCTTTATATTTGATGAGGAATGTCAAAAATCATGGAAGGAGCTTAAGAATAGACTTGTCTCAGCACCGATCATCTCTGCACCAGATTGGACCAAGCCTTTTGAGATTATGTGTGATGCCTCTGACTTTGCTATAGGAGCTGTTTTAGGGCAGCGTATCGATACTAGGCAACACGTAATCTATTATGCTAGCAGAACGCTGAATGATGCCCAACTCAATTATACAACTACTGAAAAGGAATTTTTAGCGGTTGTCTTTGCGTTGGAGAAGTTTCGCCAATATCTGCTAGGGTCCAGGACAATTATTTTTACTGATCACTCCGCCCTAAAGTACTTAATGCAAAAGAAAGATGCTAAGGCAAGACTTATTCGATGGATACTTCTTTTGCAAGAGTTTGATTTGGAGATTAAAGACAAAAAGGGCGTTGAGAATGTGGTAGCTGATCACTTGTCGAGAATCCCAAATGCACCTAAGGAGAGAATACTGATTAATGACGATTTCCCTGACGAACACATTTTTGTGATGTGTGGAGAGCCTTGGTATGCTGACATAGTGAATTACCTTGCTACCAGGCAAATACCTTCTCATTGGTCAAGTCAGGAAAAACACCGTTTCATAAGTCAAATGCGGTTCTTCTTTTGGGATGAACCGTATTTATTCAAATATTGTCCTGACCAAATAATACGTAGGTGCCTTCCTGAGGATGAACATCAGAGTGTTTTGACATTTTGTCACAAGCTAGCTTGCGGTGGACATTTTGGTCCACGGAAAACTGCTGAGAAAGTGCTTCAGAGTGGATTCTACTGGCCCACTCTCTTTAAGGATGCATATACTTTTTGCAAGTTATGTGATAGGTGTCAAATGACGGGTCGTATCACTCAGAGAGACATGATGCCACTTACACCCATCTTGGAAGTCGAAATTTTTGACCTCTGGGGCATCGATTTTATGGGACCCTTTCCTCTGTCCTACGGTAACCAATACATTTTGGTAGCCGTAGATTATGTTTCAAAATGGGCTGAAGCAATTCCAACAAGGACAAATGACAGCCAAGTTGTTATCAAGTTTTTATGAGACTACATCATCTCTCGCTTCGGAGCCCCCCGTGCGATAATAAGTGATAATGGGAGTCATTTTTGCAATCGGGCTTTTGAAGCTCTGATGCGCAAATATTCTATTTCTCACAAATTATCCACGGCATACCATCCTCAAACCAACGGGCAAGTAGAAGTCACGAATAGACAAATAAAACTCATCTTGGAGAAAACTGTAGGACAGAACCGTAAGGATTGGTCCATCAAACTCACTGATGCCTTATGGGCATACAGGACTGCTTACAAAACTGTCCTCGGTATGTCTCCATATCGAGTTGTATTTGGAAAACCTTGTCACTTGCCTGTGGAATTAGAACACCGAGCTATGTGGGCTTTAAAGCAGCTGAACTTGGATTTGGATAAAGCCGGTGCTTTAAGGAAGTTGCAGATATCCGAGCTTGAAGAGCTAAGAAACGAAGTATATGACAATGCTCGGATCACAAAACACAGAGCCAAACTTTTTCACGATAGATCCATTCACCGGAAAATTTTTGTCTTAGGACAAAAGGTTCTATTGTACAATTCACGACTCCACCTTTTCCCTGGTAAATTGAGAACCAGGTGGTCAGGACCATACATAGCACATAGAGTCTTCTCACACGGTGCGATCGAGATTCTTGACCCAAATAATGGCAACAAATTCACTGTGAACGGTCAACGTTTAAAGCCATTCCTTACCACTGAATTCGTGTCACAAGAAGTTCGTGAATTGGGTCTTTGCGACCCAGTTACCTGTGACCATTCCATCTGTATAGTTTCCCGAGAATTTCCCTGCATATCATTTTGGGACCACTCTTGTAAATAATTTTCTTTTTCACTTTTGTAAATAATAAATAATAAATAAATAAAAAAAGAAAAAAAAATGAGGGATTTTTGTGCTTCAAAGAGTTTCAAATTCCTAGGATTCTATCTTCCCTAGGATTCCATTCATTTTCCTTTTCCTAGGGTTGTAAATACACTTTTGACCTAGGGCTAAATTTGGAAATTTCATTCTACCTACCCCTATAAATACTCTCTTCACCTACCCTTCCTCCCTCAAACGCACAAATCCTCTCAGATCTGAACTCCTTCTTCCCGAGCCGACCTCTGTCAAATTTTCCCTTCACCTGGAACCTCTGCACTGCCGCAATTTCCCATCTTCAGCCGCCAATCCGCCGCACTCCGGCCACCTCTGGTGCTCTGAAAAATTTTGGTCAGCTGATTTATTCTTCTGGTGGCAGATCCAGAGACATTCTTCCAGATTCTGTCCCGGGTGCCTCTGCACATCTGTTTTTAGATTTCCCCCCCACGATCTCTGGGGGTGGTTTGATTTCTCATACTTAAATCCTTTGCTTTAATTCCATTATCATACATGGCCCTGAATTTGTTTGTAGAAAGGGATTTTTCCATACTTTTGAATGATAGTGGGGGGTATGGGCACATCTTTGTGGATAAAATACGTGCATGGAATTGGTACTCTTTGGTCTATGATAACAATGACTACGATGCATATTATTGCCCTGATCTTGTCACTACTTTTTATAATTCAATTGATCATGCATCTGTGAATTTTGACACGCACCAATTTGTAGTACACATGCCATTTGGTGACATCCTTGTCACAATCCCACTCATTGCTGAAATCATTGATGTCCCCATTCATCCCCACCATAGCGACCCCTTGCCATTGCTCGATTACATAACCATCATGGGAGTCCGCTGCACAATACAGGACCGTGGGCTCAAAGCCAACACGACTTTTAGAAATGTTCATTGCATTGGACGCTGGGTCCAACGCAACATTTTTGGGCTTGACCATCAATCATCCTTTAACAGACCCGTGTTACAAATAATCCATGATTTAATGACACGAAACCACACGGTCTGTTTGAATAGGGCCATCTTCCATGCCATTCTTGAAATTCCTCCCGCACTCGGGGTGCAAAGCATTCCCATTCAATCTTAATCACACGTCTGTGTAAACATTTCATATCAGACGCTGTCTTTAATACATTTGACCGAGTGCCTGTTACTGTAGAGAGACCCACAAGCTCATATAATGGTTGCTTGCAGGCGCTCTGGACACCCAGTGCCCAGCCTGAGGATGTACCTGTGGAGTCCTCTTCGGAGGAAAGCCTAGAGGTGATAGATGAGCCACATTTTTGGAGGCAGGACCCCCCAACAGAATCAAGAGCCTTCATGTCCACCATCTGGAAGGGCATGAAGAATATATTTAGGGGGCAGGTCCGGCTTAGGAAAAAGGTAGAGGAGCTATCCTCTCGATTAGAAGGTATGGAGGCAGCGTTGAGGAGATCACAGTCGGCTGGACCTAGCACCACATCGGGTCCAAAGCGACAGAGGGAGTATGATTAGTCGCTAATGTTGCATATTAAATATCATATTTCCATACTTATTTTAGAATAAAAGCCTGCATTGTCCTAATTAAATGCTAATTTTATTTGCAGGCCCATTCTTCAAGGAGATGAAGAGAAATGAGCCCAAAGCCCACCAAAATTCTGAATTAAATCAGAATTAATTCACACACACTGAATCAGGGCAAAATCAAGAGGTTGAAAACTGGTTGAGAAGAATCCTCTCAGAATCGATCGGTTAAAGCAAAGATCAAGCAAGTTTGATTCAGATTCTGACTGGATACATTTTAGTATTCGAATCATAACTTTTGATAAAGAATCTCAATTCTGATGATTCAAGATGATCCAGAAAGCAGACTGATAGAGCTACAACTCTTATGTTGATCATTATTTTTAATTCTGTCATTTGATAAGTGATATTCAGCAATCAACAGGCCAACAAACTACAGATCAGAACTGAATATCCAGCTCAAATCAAGTTTGAAGATAAAGGGAGTTCAAAAATTGCCAGATTTACTTATCTTCATACTCCTCTACCCTCTCCATTTTCTCCTATAAATACCTGCACTCAAAGGCAAAAGGGACGACCATGCAGATTAGGATTTTAGACTAGTTTTTTTCCATTTCTTAGTTTAGGTCTTTGTTTTTCTTTTTCATGTAATTGTAATTTTGATTTATGTAAATAAGAGGAGATCAGACTTTCATCGAAGAACAAGACTGAAGCTTGAGCTAAAAGTGACAATTGGTGTAAGATTTTATTTCTTTTCTTCAATTGTTATGAAATCAAATCGATGCTATTTCCTTGTATGTTCTTTTTAGTTCTCTTCTTCTTTTCTATTTTACCTTTCTTTTTGGTACAACTGTCTTCCAAGTGAGTCTAAAAGCATCGAAAGAGCCTTGCCTTTGCGAGTGCCACCGATAGCTCATGACGATGGAATTGTGAGTCTCTCTGTATCATTTCATGCTTGCGTATCTTGATGATGTAATGTGGAAGAGACCAACACTCGACTCTTATGGGCTATGCGCTAATTGCCTCCAATTCAGGTAACATTGAAGCTAAGAATTCAAGGTAAGCTTTTGGTGAAAAGAAGGTAAATATTTATTTTCTTTTCTTTTTCATTTCTGTAAATTAAATCACCACATCTTCCAACTCTTTCTTCTCCACTCACTCCATTTGTACATAGTCGCTTTTATTGTTTTCTGAATTTTTCACCTTCTTCATCTTCCATTTTCTTCTAACTTTAATATAACTTTCTTTTTCATTTTCATAACTAAAAACAGAGAAGAACCTTCGTTTTATTTTCTTAAAAGATTTCAATAAAGAACTGTAACGCTTCCATCGCAAACCCTCCTTGTGGATCACGACCCGCATAGCCACTTGCTATAGCGGAAGAATTGAGCACTTGCACATTCTCTTTTTAAGTTCTATAATCTCGTATTTTTTGTGCAGGTTTAGCCTCAATCAAATTTTGGCGCCGTTGCCGGGGGGGTAAACGGTTTTTATTGAAATCTGAATTTTTATTGCAAATTTTTTAGAACTAAACGAATTTTCTTCTCTGTTGCAGGTTACAGGGCAAGCAAAGCAGAAAATTATTATTGCAGTGACTTACAAGTGGCCTTGGGCCTCTGCTCCAAAAAGCAGAGCCCAAGGGCCCTCTGAATTGCCGCGTTTCCACGGCAAAAGCCGCGGATCCGCGGCAAGGACGAGTTGACTACTAACAGCTTTTTGCAGGGCTGCTTAGTTTACAAATTCTAGTTTGCTGCAACTTTAATTTTCTTATATGCCATAACATAAGCCTGCTAATAATCAACAGTAAAATATTTGTTGAAAAGATAAAAAATTGATTAGACATTTGCATTTTAGGCACGTGTCTTTTTAATTCCTTTATTTTTTACTGTTGAAGAGTGCTGGAGCAAGGTACGTATGCATTGCATTTAGCATAGGACTCACTTCTTGGTTGATTTATATCGCTTTGAGTGAATCTTACATATCTTATACACTTGCACAAATTGATCTTAAGGGCACTAACCCATTAACAAGATAAGGTGGGGATTTAATCACCCTTCCTTAGCCCAAAAATCACATTTCAAGCACTCACTAACCCAAGCCTAACTAAAATTGAGTAGACGTTGGCCCTAGGGACATCTCAGACTCAATTAGGAGATTATCCTAAGGGGGAAAAATGTTGGAATCTAACTCCTGCAAAATCAGTATCTAGGAAAGGGATTGAGGGCCGAAAGCCCGAAGGTTGGTGGTTATTTAATTAAGGAACGTCTTTGACGGAAAACCTCCCACCAACCTTGCCCTGACCTGGCTGATTAGCTTGTGGTTAAAGTCTACATTAGACCTCCTGTGGACAGTCTAACCAGTTAGGAGTCGTCTAGGTCCTAAGTCTACCCTAACTTAGGCTAGAATTTTTTTCTTTTTTGTTTATTTGTTTGTTTTTCTTTGTTTGTATTCTATTGTGTGATATGGACTATAATAATAATTTTTTCAACTACAATAATAATCCATATTACACACCGACTTCATTTTCGGATATTACCAACCTGGCATATCATAACTTTGACCAACCTAGTGTGCCGGATTGGTCTTATCCGAATCAATATGACCCATACCCCCCATCTAATAACTATAATTTCCATAATGATTTCAACTCTTCACCGAGTCAGTGGGGATTCACCTCCCCCGAGCATAATTTCCAACCACTTTGCCCTCCTTCTCCACCCAGTCCACATTATGTTCAAGATTCATACTCAGTTCCACCTGTCCAAAATAGGAAACCATCAATTATGGAAATGAGTATGCGTGAGTCCAAACACAAATCCCAAAATCTGATGGACTCACAATTTCACTACCACTTCCAAGACAATTCTTCATCTTTTCATCAAAACAATGAACCTATCAACTATGAAAAGATGCTTGAAGCCATGACTCAGGCTCAAAACACTCGTAATCGTGACATAGATATGATGGTCGAATCTCTACGTTCCCACCGTCCTGATGTCACTAACTATTCTGTTAGAGCCGAAGAGTCATGTAGTTTTGGAAATCAAGATTCCATTTCAGAACAACCATGTGAACTTGCCCAAACTCCAAATTTTGAAAAAGATATTGATAGTTTAGCAAGTTATCCTTTTCCTGAAATAGAACTTGAAAATGATTATGATCTTGAACCCCAACTTAGTGATTCAATTCTATTTCCTGATTCGATTATGACTCCGGTATCTTCACCTGACTTCAATCTTTTTCCGGAGTCAACATTGGATCCTGTACCAATTCATAAAGAAATTCAATCACCCATCTTTGAGGATCATGTTGAACTTGACCAACTTTACAATTTTGAAAATCCCATGGATAAATTGGCAAGTTCTCCATTTTTTGATATTGAACTCAATGAGATATGTGACCTAGATTCTCAAATCTGTGATCTAGTTCAACTTTCTGAATCAATATTGACTCCTGTTGTGTTACCAAACTTGAGTAATGTTTTAGAGTCAGTTTTGATTCCTCCACCTATCATTCCTGAACTGGAATCACCCACAGTAAGTCACATTCTATTGTTAGAAAATACATGTGGACTAGAGTTTCAACTTCTTGACTTGGACCCGCTTCTTGAACCAATTTCGACTCCTGAACCTTTACTTGACTTAAGTCACCTTCCTGAGTCGGTATTAGTTCCTGCCCTTCCTGAGTCCAAGTCAACTGTTCTATCATTTCATACTCCATTCTGGGAAGAGGTGGTTGACAAATTTGACTCCGAAATTAGTTATGGAATATGGAAATTAGATGGGGTCAAATATTTAATAAAAATCCTTCATGGATATATCTTTTTAATGGGTTATATTAAAGATAGTGCTGGTGGGTTCCTTCGAGACCCAAGAAAAGTTGATTGGGCCGCGTTTCGTGGACCAATCAGACCACCACCGGAACCACCACCTTAAGGTATCATTTCCTTCCCTGTCGTCTTTTTCATGCATCTATGCATTAATTCATACATTGAGGACAATGCATGAGATAGGTGTGGGGAGGGTCTAACATAACTTTTCTTTTTCTTTAAAATAAAAAAAATTAACATTTTTCTTTACTTTTAAAAACTTTTTGAAAAATAGAAATAATATTTTGACTTATTTTTGTAAGAAATTACGTTAATTTTAAGGAATAGGAAAATCCAAATTAGGATTTCCTATACTTGGTCAAAATAAGATTATTTGTTTGATTTTTAGGGTTAGGAAGATAATTTGTCAAAGTAATTTAGTCTTGATCTTTACCTTGATGAAGTATGCACACCTTATACACTTATACACTTAGGGTTCAAAAACAAAGATTCTTATGCCTTATAAAAAAAAACAAGTCTAATTATTGATTAGCTAGGTGCTTTGGCCTAAGCAAGCCTTAGTATTTATGCGAAAGATGATTAGATAAGTTATAAAAAAAATATATAACAAACAAATCTAATTATTGACTAGCTAGGTGCTTTGGCCTAAGCAAGCCTTAGTATTTATGCGAAAGATGATTAGATAAGTTTGAAAAGAAAAATCCTCTGATTAAGCTGGGTATTTGTGCCTAATAAAGTATAAGTATTCACGCCTAAAAGAGGTTCATATAATAAAATTCTTAGTTTTGTGGCCTTGTTTGCTCGAGTCCTTAAGTCCTAGGGGTGTCTTCTCACTTGGTGCCCTAAGACCGTCTGGTTTGGGAGTCATCGATTAAAGGCTCGTTACATGGGCAGATTAGAAAGCCTAAATTAAGGAATAATACCACCAAAAATATATATATATAAATAAATGAGGCATAAGAGTTAGAGTTAATGAACCCTTAGTCAAAATTTTCACAGTCACAAGTGCATATGACTTAGGGTAAAGTAATAGACTAGATGAGAAGTAAAATTTGACTCCTTACTTTAATTTGATAACAAATTTTGAATAGAGACTAAGTTTAGGAATGAAAAATTAAGTTTCCTATAACTTATAGATTGCTTAGATCTTACAATTATATGCCAAATATTTTTCTCTTTCAAAATGCTTTTGAAAATACTAACTCTTTGTTTCCCTTTCTTTATGGATTTTGTGGGTGTAATCCGCTGAAAACCCTCACGAGACAAAACTCGTCCTCTAGGGGAAACCTAGAGGTTTAACGGCTTGTTGCACATGCTCAGTGCAATCGCGCGACCTGCGAAAGTGGTATAATAATCCTTAGTATAGTTTAGTTGTTTTGCTCGAGGACGAGCAAAAGATAGGTATGGGGGTGTGATTAGTCGCTAATGTTGCATATTAAATATCATATTTCCATACTTATTTTAGAATAAAAGCCTGCATTGTCCTAATTAAATGCTAATTTTATTTGCAGGCCCATTCTTCAAGAGATGAAGAGAAATGAGCCCAAAGCCCACCAAAATTCTGAATTAAATCAGAATTAATTCACACACACTGAATCAGGACAAAATCAAGAGGTTGAAAACTGGTTGAGAAGAATCCTCTCAGAATCGATCGGTTAAAGCAAAGATCAAGCAAGTTTGATTCAGATTCTGACTGGATACATTTTAGTATTCGAATCATAACTTTTGCTACAGAATCTCAATTCTGATGATTCAAGATGATCCAGAAAGCAAACTGATAGAGCTACAACTCTTATGTTGATCATTATTTTTAATTCTATCATTTGATAAGTGATATTCAGCAATCAACAGGCCAACAAACTACAGATCAGAACTGAATATCCACCTCAAATCAAGTTTGAAGATAAAGGGAGTTCAAAAATTGCCAGATTTACTTATCTTCATACTCCTCTACCCTCTCCATTTTCTCCTATAAATACCTGCACTCAAAGGCAAAAGGGACGACCATGCAGATTAGGATTTTAGACTAGTTTTTCCATTTCTTAGTTTAGGTCTTTGTTTTTCTTTTTCATGTAATTGTAATTTTGATTTATGTAAATAAGAGGAGATCAGACTTTCATCGAAGAACAAGACTGAAGCTTGAGCTAAAAGTGACAATTGGTGTAAGGTTTTATTTCTTTTCTTCAATTGTTATGAAATCAAATCGATGCTATTTCCTTGTATGTTCTTTTTAGTTCTCTTCTTCTTTTCTATTTTACCTTTCTTTTTGGTACATCTGTCTTCCAAGTGAGTCTAAAAGCATCGAAAGAGCCTTGCCTTTGCGAGTGCCACCGATAGCTCATGACGATGGAATTGTGAGTCTCTCTGTATCATTTCAAGCTTGCGTATCTTGATGATGTAATGTGGAAGAGACCAACACTCGACTCTTATGGGCTATGCGCTAATTGCCTCCAATTCAAGGTAACATTGAAGCTAAGAATTCAAGGTAAGCTTTTGGTGAAAAGAAGGTAAATATTTGTTTTCTTTTCTTTTTCATTTCTGTAAATTAAATCACCACATCTTCCAACTCTTTCTTCTCACTCACTCCATTTGTACATAGTCGCTTTTATTGTTTTCTGAATTTTTCACCTTCTTCATCTTCCATTTTCTTCTAACTTTAATATAACTTTTTTTTCATTTTTATAACTAAAAACAGAGAAGAACCTTCGTTTTATTTTCTTAAAAGATTTCAATAAAGAACTGTAACGCTTCCATCGCAAACCCTCCTTGTGGATCACGACCCGCATAGCCACTTGATATAGCGGAAGAATTGAGCACTTGCACATTCTCTTTTTAAGTTCTATAATCTTGTATTTTTTGTGCAGGTTTAGCCTCAATCAGAGTAGCTTTATCCTTTACCTATTTCATGCATCATTTCATCTTTCATACATTGAGGACAATGCATGAGATAGGTGTGGGGGGGTAGATGCTAACATAGGATTTTTCATTTTCTTTTTAGGCCTTTTATTTTTTAGGATTTTCACTTTCTTTTTAGGTTTTACCTTTCTTTTTAGATTTTACTTTTCTTAGAAAAATATAAAAAAATAGAAAAAAAAGGAAATTCTTGATCCATGTTTAAAGAATCAAACTTGAAATTTAGGGATTAAGGAAGCTCTTAACTAAGATTTCTAATTATAAGTTGAAAAGAGGAGTTTTGTTAGATTTTTAGGTTAAGTAATAATGGATTAGAAAAATTACTAGATTTTAATTCTTTCTTTAGGATATATACATTAAACATATTGAAGGATTAATCAAAGACTTTGTGATTTTATTTACATATATATAATAAAAAAATATAAAAGAAAAAAAAGAAAAAAAAAGATGTACATAAATAAATAATAAATACTTAGCCACTAACTAAGCTAGTTAGCCGTGCCTCAAGAAGCATTGCCGATCACGCCTAAAGGTGGTTAAGTCCTTAAATTCCTTCGTGGCCTAGTTTACTTGATTCATCGAACCCGAGGGATGTTTTTCTCATCTGGTGCCCTAAGACCATCTGGTTTGGGAGTCATCGGTAAGAGACTCGCTACAAGGGTAAACTAGAAAGCCTAAGGATGCTAAGGAAATGTAAATAAATAAAAATTGTATATAAAAAAAAGAGAAAAAAGAAAAAATATTATATATATTAGTAAATAAATGAACTTAGTCTAAGAAAGATCCTTCATATTTATAGATGTATATATCCTAGGATTGATGCAAAATCCGGTTTTTAATCTTTTCCCTAAAATCTTAACCTAAGTTGAAAACAAAACTCCAAATAGACGCTTATAAGAGGAATGACAAGTTTAGAGTAACCTAAAACCTATAACTTAAGGGAGAATCTTTAAAACATGGATCAAAATTTTCACTAACCATTTTATTTTCTTTATGGATTTTGTGGGTGCAATCCGCTGAAAACCCTCAGGAGACAACACTCCTCCTCTAGGGTAACCTAGAGGTTTAACGGCTTGTTGCACGCGTTCAGTGCAATCGTGTCACCTACGAAAGTGGTTTAATAAACTAGTTAGGATTTTTCTTTCTTTTTCTTCCTTTTTGCTCGTGGATGAGCAAAAGCTAGGTATGGGGGTGTGATTGTTATACATATTTGCATATTTTACCACTTTCATACCATGCATATTGTAAATAAAAATGTGATTTTTAATCCTTTTCTCTCTATTTTTGCAGGTCCACATCTTAAAAGAGAAAAAGCCCAAAAATCTCTTTAATTAGCAATAATTAAAGAGATTAATTCAAAGCCCAAAAGAACCCAAGATTTGAATCCAGAATCAGGAGAGATCCGCGCGCCAACTCAATCTTCCAGAAGGCCACGTGGATAACAACCTCGCAACAAACTCACAACAGAAAATCTGGCCTCAACGGCCCAGATTTTGCCGCCAAATCCAAGATTTTCCCGCCAATTTGCGGCAGTTGTGATTCTGTTAGATCCCGAATTTTGCGCCAACGGCCAGGGCTCTAGATGATTCTCACTGAGGGCTATAAATACATGACCAGGGTCTTCAAGAGAGAGCAGAGAAGAGAGAGGAGAAATTAGGGGAAACTCTTGTATTTTGTTTTAGTATTCTCCTAGGTTTTAGTCTCCATCTTCTTCCTCCTAGAAATTTTGTCAAAGAGAGAAAGAGAGTGCTGTTGAAAGCTTGTAAGCAAGGAGGTGACATTACTTGTAAGTAAGGATTAATCAAAGCTTCATTCTTCTCTTTACAAGCTCTAGTACGTTGCTCTATTTTGCTTTACTTTCTTGTTTTCGTTCTAGTGCATTTCCATTGCTTTACTTCTCTTTGCTTTACATCATGAATTGTTGCTTTGTTTCTTATGTAATGGATAGCTAAATCTCTATTGCATGGCTAGCTAACAACTTACTTAGCTAACTTCTATCTCTTTGGATGATTGCAAATTTCTATACTTGCATTGTTAGAGTTTCTTTTGCTTTCCAAGGAAGTAGAGTTGCTTTCCCTTGGTAAATGCTTGTTCAAACTCCATATGACTCATGTGTGCCTCATTTAGAGCCTTGTCTAGAACAAGAGCCTTGATGGAACATGGAGATGGATCACCAAACATGTGCTACTTGTAGAACAACTTCTTTACTTCAAGCTAATTTGTTGTTATGTCTTGAATGTTTAAATGAATGTTGATTCTTCTAACTTAGCATCCCTTGAGTACCAATCCTAGAGTTCATCATTGAAAATCTATCTAGAGAGCCAATGAATCAATATGAGGCTTCAAGCTAAGAACAAGAGAACACTCATCTTCAAAACGGTAAAGTACTTGAACAAACAAGCAAAGTAATCTCTATTGCCAATGAATCAACATGAGGCAATCAAGCATCACCATTGAGTATAGTAAGTTAGTGAAGTAAAGTTAGCTAGCCATGTACTTTCTCATCTAAAGTTTTCCAACATTTTTTTTACTAGCTTCTTTTCTTAAGCAATACACTTCGCCAAAGTTCTTTTGATTTCTTTTTCATAATGCACAAATCCACCACTTCTTTAATTTTCTTTTCCATGCTTCTTGAATTTGTGTAAATACAAAGAAGAATCTTCGTTTTCATTTCTTCACTACAAACCGTAAAACTTCTATCGTGAGCTCTCCTCGAGAATCGACTCGGTATAGCCATTGCTATAACGGAGATTGGAAAGGATACATCAATCATTGAATACATTTGTGGAGTGATCAAGAGCACACAAGGTTGTTTCTAAACCTTCTTTCTTTGTTAAATATTTGTGCAAGAACTTCACACATCTCTTTCCTAATCAGTACTACACCGGATATATCGGTTCAACATGCATTGAAAGAGTACAAGTCGACCCGGGGTCCGCACTCAGCATCATCCCTAAAAGGTTACTTTACTTCCTCGGTATACCGCTGTATAGGTTGTCCGCAACCACCACTACAATATACGGTTTCAATGCCGGGAGTAGTTATCCACTTGGAAAGATTCGACTCCGTTGCCAAATCGGGAGCCTGAAGTCAGAAGTGACATGCTATGTCATTGACGCTGACACGTCATATAACCTGCTGCTAGGACGACCATGGATCCATGCCAACTGGATCGTTCCCTCTACTCTGCACCAATGCTTCAAATATGTTGAAGATGACGCGACAGTACGAACTGTCTTTGCTGAGAAGCAACCATTCAAAGGGGTGAAAAATTACTTCACTGACGCTCTCCTATATCAAGAGGCCGGTGAACACCAAAGAACCATTGCCAGACGATGATGAATGTGGCAATTAGGCGGATTCAGAATCTGAAGCAGGCATGCCAGCTATTCTGATTGGTGAACCAATTATAGCATGTCTTAATAATCCCCAATGTAATACTCCTTCAGAGGATGAAGGTGAATGGGTAATTAATGATAATATTTCTTTTGATTATCCTGCGAGTGTTGGGTCGGTTAAATCCATTACAGATGGCTCTCTGTATATACCCTTACATAAGCCGAGTGCGGCCAGAACACCTATGGAAGCTATAGAAGGGGCCACGCTAGTGATCCCTCCGTCCAAACAAGGTCAATTACCGATAATCTTCGGTAGAACCCAACCACGGGGACCCACAGCTACAGATTCAAGTTCAGATTCAGACACTCCACAGTTCTTCCATTACGCACGGCCGGCGCGCCATATTATGAAGAAAATGGGATACGACTTGAAGCATGGAGCGGGCCTAAATTTTGGAAAAGGAAGGCGCAGTTTGATGCGTAACTTTATGCCAAAAGGGAAGCCTGCAAATTACTATGATAGTACACGCAGAGGGTTGGGATACATTACACCCACATCGTCAGCAACGGTTCAAGCCAAAGACGATGAACCAATTCCATCACATTCGGCCTCATCCTCCGTGTGGGACTCAGATGTCAGTGTAGGAGGAACGTTCGAAAACCTCACTGTTAATATGACTTCAAGCAGTCAATTGGAGCCAGCAGAGGCTACCAACGAGGAACCATGGGCTCAGCAATTAGATCTCCAATGGGAAAAGCGATTCGAACTGCGCGAACCACCTACTGAAGATAAGGTGATGCAGGTCAACTTGGGTAGTCAAGATCACCCTAAGCCCATCTTCATAAGTGAAAGCTTATCACTTACAAAAAAGGAAGAATTAATAATACTTGTAAAAGAATACATAGACGTCTTCGCATGGAGCTACGAAGATATGCCCGGACTCGATCCACAAGTCGTCATGCACCGTTTGAATATCAAGCCCGACGCCAAGCCAGTCAAGCAGCAACAACGTCAGTTTCGCCCAACATTATGGAAGCTATTGAGGCCGAAGTCCATAAGCTCATTGCATGTGGTTTCATTCGGGAGGAACAACATCCAGATTGGGTTGCTAATATCATTTTAGTCCTTAAGAAGAATGGGAAAATACGGATCTGCATCGACTACCGTGATCTCAATACGGCCTGTCCTAAAGACGAATTACCACTGCCCATCACGGATGTCATGATTGACAATACTTGTGGATTCGAAAGAATGTCTTTCATGGATGGCTTTTCAGGGTACAATCAGATTAAAATGTGCCCCCACGATGAGAAGCATACTTCGTTCCGAACACCCTTGGGGGTATACTGCTACACCGTAATGCCCTTCGGGCTGAAGAACGCCGGAGCAACCTATCAGTGGGCAATGAGTACAATCTTCCGCGACCATCTTCGAAAAACGGTGGAATGCTATGTCGACGACATTGCTGTCAAAAGCCGCAATAAAGAGGACCATCTTCGCGATCTGAGAACGATGTTCGATAGAATGCGGGCTCATCAACTGAAAATAAATCCAACAAAATCCTTCTTGGAGTGTCAAGTGGCAAGTTCCTTGGGTTCATTGTTACGTCAAAAGGGATTCATCTTGACCCAGACAAAGTCAAGGCCATTCAAAGCATACATCCACCGAGGAATCTGAAAGAGCTTAGAGGCCTGCAAGGAAGATTGGCTTATATCAGAAGATTTATCGTAATCTCTCAGGCCGTTGTCAGCCGTTCACCCGACTCATGAAAAAGGGTGCTTCCTTCGTATGGGATCAAGCTTGTCAAGAAGCTTATAAAGACATCAAGAGATACCTCACGAAGCCTCCAGTCTTAATGGCCCCTACATCAGGGAAGCCATTCTTGCTTTATGCGAAAGCTCTCGACCATTCTCTTGGTGCCCTCCTCGCTCAGAAGGACGACAATGGTCACGAGCAAGCCATTTATTATCTAAGCAGGACTCTGATAGGAGCAGAATCTCGCTACAATCCTATCGAGAAAGAGTGTTTAGCTCTCGTCTTTGCTGTTTAGAAGACGCGACATTATTTGGTCGGCCAAACCATATATGTCATCTCCAGAGTGAATCCTTTGCGCCTTCTCATGACAAAGCCAGGATCATTGAACTCAAGATTAGCTAAATGGGCGCTTCTTTTGTCTTAATACGACATGATCTTTACCCCACAGAAGGCGGTTAAAGGCCAGGCCCTTGCAGAGTTCTTGGCCGCTCATCCAGTTCTGAAACATTCAAAACTTCACGAGGATATTCCAGATGAAGTCTTCGACTCCAATGTAACCTCAGAGGAGGAAGTGTGGAAGATGTTCTTCGACGGAACATCGCGAATGGGCCCTAGGGAAGATTATTGCCAGAGGGGGTTTGTTCATCTCCCCGCAGAATTATGTCCTTCCCAGAGCATTCTCCCTGACAGAGTCATGCTCTAACAATGTAGCAGAATATAATGCTCTGCTCATTGGTCTTCAGCTCGCCCATGGAATGGGGGTACGCTACCTTGAAGCCTACGGTGATTCAAAACTGATTATCAATCAGGTTAAAGGCGAATATGAAGTTCGCCACGAGGACTTGGTGCCTTATTATCACGCAGCCATCGAATTGGCTATCCTATTTGAAGGTTTCTACATCGGGCACGTGTCTCGATCTCAGAACACCAGGGCAGACGCTCTTGCTGCATTAGCAACAACACTACCCCTGCCAGTCGACACCGAGTATCACCTCACAGTGGCAACTCGACATCTTGTATGCTCTAAGCATATGATAAGAACCCAAGAAGTCTATAATGTCTCGACGGATCTTGAGCCGAGAGATTGGCGATTTCCTCTCATCGACTATGCTTTACATGGTCTGCTGCCAGACGATCCTAAAGAAGCAGCATCTATCAGACGAAGGTCTCTCCGTTTCTACTACGATCCAACTCTGAAGACACTTTACCGTCGTTCATATGACGGTATCCTCCTCCGTTGCCTTTCCAATTCAGAGGGGCAGGAAGTGCTTAAAGAAGCACACGACGGCATTTGCGGAGCTCATCAGCCAGGTCCAAAACTTAAAGATAGGTTGCATAAGCTTGGATACTATTGGCCAACCATGACAGCCGATGCCATCCAATATGCACGAAGGTGTAAAGCATGTCAGATTCATGCGGACTTCATACACCAGCCTCCGGAGTTACTCCACCCAACTGTTGCTTCATGGCCATTTGAAGTATGGGGAATAAATGTCGTAGGGCCAATCAGCCCTTCTTCGACAAGAGGTCACCGGTTTATCCTGGCAATAACCGATTAATTTTCAAAGTGGGCAGAAGCCATACCACTGGTTGAAGTCAAAACCTCTAACATGGTGAATTTCATCAAACATCATGTCATCCATCGATTTGGTGTTCCTAGACGGATCATCCATAATAACGGTCCCCAATTCATAAGCCAAGTATTCTATCGGTTCTGCGATAAATACCGAATTCAGAATGTGGCTTCAACTGCCTATAATCCCGCAGCTAATGGCTTAGCGGAAGCATTCAACAAAACGATCATCAAGCTACTCAAGAAGTTCGTCTCCTCGAATAAGCGAGACTGGGATGAAAAGCTTGGTGAATGTCTTTGGGCATACCGAACCACTGTTCGGACACCGACAGGCAATACGCCTTTTTCCCTGGTGTACGGGTGTGAAGCAGTCATCCGTTAGAAATCCAGATGCCGTCATAGCGAGTCGCTCTAATGACTAAGATCACATCAGAGGACAATGATCGATTACGTCTTCAAGAGCTCGAAGCCCTAGATGAGAAGCGACTACAAGCTAAACAGCATATCGAGTTGTATCAAGCTCGAATCTCAAAAGCCTTCAATAAGAAGGTCAAACAAAGAGTCTTCCAGAAAGGAGACTTGATTTTAGCCGTCAGACGACCAATGATTATGACGCACAAGACCAAAGGCAAATTTCAGCCTAAATGGGAAGGACCGTTTGTAATAGAAACAGTCTATTCAAACGGAGCATACCGTCTTATGACTTCAGACGGCGACTTACTCATGATGCCGATCAATGGCAAGTTCTTAAAGAAGTATTATCCTTGATTAAGGATCCTTCTTATGATCAAGTTAACATTACACCTCTGATCAAAACCTTTATGTCTAAGGTACATGCAAAGAGAGTCTTTCTCTTCCTCCAAGCGAGATCATACAACCATAAACCAGTAGGAACCTGGCCATATACTGGTTCTCTCAAAGGAGAATCGAGGTTACACATACGCTAACCAGATGATCCAATATCCTTAACGATTAAGGATAGAGGAAAATGTTGGCCTTTAAGCCCAACAAAAGTCCTCGACAACTCATCATGCTGAGGGGAATAGCATGGCTAGCCCAATTCAAACGATAGTTGGTAAAGGCATATCAAACCCATTGACAGCTGAGGATTTGCTAAAAATCCTAAGGGACCTGTTCCCATTTGATTCCCTCTCCAAAATCACTTACCAATTCTCATCCATTGAATGGTAAGACCACCTATTCATTTCGCTGTTACGTTAACATTAAACCTATGACAGTGATTCCCTCGTTTCTCCCCGCGAAAACGAGCTCTCCAGAATCACTTACCAATTCTCATCCATAGAATGGTAAGACCATATATTCATTTCGCTGTTACGTTAACACTAAAACTATGACAGTGATTTCCTCGTTTCTCCCCGTGAAAATGAGACCTTTTCCAAATTTCATTACAACCTTGAGCTTGGTGGCGTCTCAATCGGTTATGTCATTGCGACCTCTGAACCAGCAGACAGCCAAGTCTCAATTTCGAGCTTGTTGACATTTACAAAAGACATGTCTCAACCCCGAGCCCTATTGACATTTACAAAAGACAGGTCTCGATACTTGTTGACATTTACAAAAGATAAGTATCACCACCTTGAGCTTGGTGGCGTCTCAATCGGTTATGTCATTGCGACCTCTGAACTAGTAGACAGCCAAGTCTCAATTTCGAGCTTGTTGACATTTACAAAAGACAAGTCTCAACCCCGAGCCCTGTTGACATTTACAAAAGACAGGTCTCGATACTTGTTGACATTTACAAAAGACAAGTATCACCAACCTTGAGCTTGGTGGCGTCTCAATCGGTTACGTCATTGCGACCTCTTAACCAGCAGACAGCCAAGTCTCAATTTTGAGCTTGTTGACATTTACAAAAGACGAGTCTCAACCCCGAGCCCTGTTGACATTTACAAAAGACAGGTCTCGATACGTATTGACATTTACAAAAGATAAGTATCACCAACCTTGAGCTTGGTGGCGTCTCAATCGGTTATGTCATTGCGACCTCTGAACCAGCAGACAGCCATGTCTCAATTTCGAGCTTGTTGACATTTACAAAAGACAAGTCTCAACCCCGAGCCCCTGTTGACATTTACAAAAGACAGGTCTCGATACTTGTTGACATTTATAAAGACAAGTATCACCAACCTTGAGCTTGATGGCGTCTCAATCGGTTATGTCATTGCGACCTCTGAACCAGCAGACAGCCAAGTCTCAATTTCGAGCTTATTGACATTTACAAAAGACAAGTCTCAACCCCGAGCCCTGTTGACATTTACAAAGACAGGTCTCGATACTTGTTGACATTTACAAAAGACAAGTATCACCAACCTTGAGCTTGGTGGCGTCTCAATCGGTTATGTCATTGCGACCTCTGAACCAGCAGACAGCCAAGTTTCAATTTCGAGCTTGTTGACATTTACAAAAGACAAGTCTCAACCCCGAGCCCTGTTGACATTTACAAAAGACAAGTCTCGATACTTATTGACATTTACAAAAGATAAGTATCACCAACCTTGAGCTTGGTGGCGTCTCATTCGGGTATGTCATTGCGACCTCTGAACCAGCAGACAGCCAAGTCTCAACCTTAAGCCTGTTGACATTTACAAAAGACAGATCTCATCCGTACTTGTTGACATCTACAAAAGACAAGTATTACCCTTTTAGCCCCATAAAAGCTAATCTTGAGCTTGGTGGCTTCTCAACCGTTACGTCAGTGCGACCTCTGAACCAGCAGACAGCCAAGTCTCAGTAGTCAATCCAACAAAGACTATGTTCTCAAACGGCTGCAATACAATTTGGGACCGACAATTCAGAATGTAGAACAAGTTGGAGTCAAAACAAAATCACTTTTATTAGTTCCAGGACGAGACACATGGAGGCACATATATTACAAGCTACAGGCGTACATCATAAGATCTGATCCGCTCTTCAAGGGAAGCCAGCCTTATCCTCCTATCATCAGCAGCCTGGACAAGCGCCTGCGACCTCAGCTCAGCCTCATTAAAGTTCGTCGCCTGGGCCAAGCGAGCTTCGACCTCAGCCAAAGTTGCCCTCTGCGCCAAATCCTGCCACGAGAGTTCATCACTCTGAGCCTTGAGTTGTTCAAGCCGCACGGTCTCTTCAAGACGCACTAGTTTAGCCTTGGATAGGAGAAGATTCCCCTTCCTGATCATCTCCTTGGCCTTCCCAATTTTATGTTCAGCGTCAAGAAGAGCACTGGTGGAGGCATCAATGACATTCCCAACCTCTGCTTGCCTTGTTTCCAAGGATTTCAAGTCAGAAGAAATAGCCTTAGCAACTTCCTGAGCAGCAAAACGGGCTTCATGCATTTGAGCGACAAGATGCGCAAGCTGCTCATTAACCGAAGACTCCAGGTCTGAGCGGCTAAGACGGCGCCATTCCTCTACGTCCCTCTCAAATTGATCTAACAGGAGTTCCAAGGCAGTGGCCTGGTTATACCCTTCAAAGTCCCGAATACTTTCAATACTGCGGGAGAGGACCACCTTTAAACTTGAGAACGACATAGTCGAACCTATCAAGACCAAATCGATGGATCGCCCTAAGCCTTTATAAAAGCTATCAACTATGTCACCTATAAAATCATTTTCAACCTCGGCCACTTCTGGTAGACGGACAGCCTCAGAAAAATCCACCAGCCTGGTTGACACTACTGTGGAAGGAACGGCGGGAACACTGGCTGCAGCAACATGACAGGTCATCGGTGATCTCGGTGGAGTCTTCATTGAAGCCAGTACACTAGCCACCGCTGAGGTAGGACTAGTGACCATCTCCTGAACCTCAGGCTCAACCACTAGGGTTGGGGAAGTAGGGCTTGTAATCACTCTCAGCTCTGCACCTGGCAAAACTGATGGCACCTCACTCGTTGATATAGTTGGGAGTGAGGATACCTCCGGGACTACCACCCCTTCAACCTCTGTTCCTTCGGCTGGCTCAGGCCGATAAGGGGGCAGGTCACCATACAGCGCGTCCAACACAGCAGCATCCGTCGCGGTCGAAGTGCTCATGTCACCTCTTGACCCCTCGAGAAGATCGTCTGGTTCCCTTGAAGTTGACGCACCCTGAGGCGGAACACCTGCAACAAAATTGTGTTCAGGCAAGACACAATAAATAGTAAGAGCCAAAAGGTCGGAACAATACCAAAGGATGATGTCGCCTCAAACATCTTGGCAGCCGCATCAGTCTCTACGGGCTCCATTGGAAAGTCCTTTGCAGAGTCAACACGAATGGCCGGCCCGTTTTCGCTTGCCGAATCTTTCGTGGACCACCCAAAGAGCTTGACGCTACAGGACTTCCTTTGAAAGTCCCAGCGCCCGAAGGACCAACGTCAGCTGCATCACCTCCGGATTCCTCCAGGATGACAAAATACGCCGGCCTCATCACCCTCTACGACAACCATAGTAGCTTGGCGATGGGGCTTCTTCACTAACTGCTTCCTACGAGATCTACCTGTCCGTTTGCGCTTAAGAGGAACGTCAGGATCCTCCTCCTCTGCTTCTTCTACATGTCTTGGGGGAGCTGTCCCCATCACACCGGAACCAGCTGCAAGAGTCTCGGCACCTGCCTCCGCTTCGAAGCGAGGACTTTCCGCATCTGAGGCTTCGCTGTCATCAACAGCAACGAATTCTTCTATGCCCGGGACGCGAACCCTCTTACCTTCCCTTCTCTCAGAGACCTTCCGCTTTAGTCGCTGAGAAATTAATTTCAAACCAAACTGTTAGCATTGATCTAAGGGGTGTGGAGTCGGAAGTCGCATACCACTGGCAGAAGCACAGGGTCATTAGAAGATTGGGAGTCCTCAATAGCGTACGTAGCCGCGCCCCAGTACAGCCTGCAATGAAGAATCGCCAGGCGCGGGCTCCATCAATGAGACTCCCCATGAAAGCCAGATGGAGATTTGGGTTGCCCACATACAGTTGGTCATATCCAAACTGCCGAGCAAACCGACTTGGAACATAGGGCTCCAAGTAGCAGATGTCCCGCTCCGGTATAATAGATGTGAAGGCTGGATGCTGACCTGCCACTCAAAAACTCCCCGGCTCATGAACAACTGCCCCTCCCCCGCATCTTCAAAGGGACAAAGTGGACAAAGTGGTCGCGCGCTGACCAGACTCCTATCGGCACACTTCTCTAGAATCTCTGAGGAGATCTACTTGTAATCTTTTTAAGAATACTTGTAATTTAGCTCCTTAAACTCTTTTTATTGTAAGTTTTCCCCTTTGCAAATCAATGGAAAACAATTCGTCTTTCTCTTCTTTGTACACATATCCTTAAGAAATTTGGCATAGGCTGGGACTTGTTAGATAGCGTCAAGAAGAGACACATTCAGTTTGACCTGATTAAGCATTTCAAGTATTTTTTCCATGTGCATGTTCTTATTATTGTTCCTAAGCCTTTGGGAAAGGGTGCTACAGGCTTATGACTTGTTCAGCACTGTGTCTTTGTCAGACGTTTGTGGAGCAGATTGGGGGGAGCTGGCAGATGTGGAAGCAGGAGCAGGATCAATGTGGGAAGGCTTTTTCTGCTGGTAGACCTGGTTATCCACCTTCTTTCTTAATCGAAGTGTATGAACAACATTGCACTGGTTGATTTGAGGATCTTGAATTTCTTATGCTTGATTCGAATTCTTTGTGTTGGTCTTTCACTTAGAGAGTTAGCTAATTGGCTCATCTGTATTTTCAATCTCGGTATAGCTTGTGAATGGTTGCTCAGTGTTTGTCCTTGATTTTGCATGAAGGCGGCTTGGGACTTTATAAATGCCTCCATACTTTCCTCCAATTTACTGACTTTCTTTTCCATTAGTGAACTTTGAAGGAGGAAGATGGAGCTTGATTGGGAAAATTTGTTTAATGATTGGGATGGAACAGATGGTTGGGAAACTTGGCCTAGGAGAATTGTTCTGGGCCCAAGAGAAATTTGGGTGATTTCTCCAACCGGGATTGTACATTTGCGAGTAAGGATTGTGTGGCGGCCATGAGTAGGCCACATTCATGTGTTCCGCGGCACTTGGTGAGTCTGGAAGACAGGACACTCTTCAAAAATATGGTTCGGTGCCTGACAGTATGAACAACCCGATTGTGAATTGTGTGGGTTGATTTAGTTGACATTGGCTGGCTCTTTTGTTTCTAGAGCCTCTATTCTTTTCATCGGGATTACAATCTTAGCTTCAGCAGCTATGGATGACTAAAGATAGGATCCCTTCTTTCAAAGAGATAGACTGTAAATTCCTTGATTTTTTCTAAGGTTGGCTCCCATTGCAGGGTTTTCTCAGCTAGATACTCAAACAAATCCCAACCCTGATTTTCATCCTTTTGCAAGAACTCTCCCTGACACATGGTTTCTAATAGGATTTTCGTTCGATAATCCAAACCATCATAGAAAATTTGGCACTGACGTCATTTCTCTACACCGTGGTGAGGGCACTGAGCTAGGAAATCTTTAAATCGTTCAAAGTATCTCCAGAATGGTTCACTCTATTCTTACCTAAACTGCATGATATTCTTTCTAATAAGGGCATGTTGACACTTAAAAAGACAAGATTCTTATTGGTCAGAACAATGTCTAAACTTGTTGACATTTACAAAAGACAAGTGACAGACGAGCTGAAGACCAGGTTTCACCCATCTCCGAGGGACAAGGAAGCAACTTGGACTCCACTGATCCAGCAAGCAGACAGTGAACCCGGATTATTTCTAAACAGACCTCAGCAGGTCTAAGGTGCTAGCACTTAGCATCGCATGAGCCCAAAGGGATAGCCTCGCCAGGAAGCTAACTCGCAACTTTGCCAAAGAGGACTTCCAGCTCCGCCAAAGGGTTTCTTTCGGACTTCGCCAGAAGCTGCCTCTAGCTCCGCTACGAGCTCAATGCGGACGGCTCCGCTATGAATCTGCCACGGTCAACCTTTGACCAATCAAATCTCCGGATAAGATCAGATCCAATCAGATCAAATCCATTAAGATCAATCAGAGATCAAATTTGGCAGTTGATTGCCACAATCTCTTGACTCTCCTAAACGAGTAAGAAGATCAGGGGAAATCCTCCAACGATATGGAAAGGATCAAAACAGATCGAGAAAGTCCACCGACCTGCCATTTCTAGCTTCGCAGAAGCTGATCCTAGCCTCGCAGCAAGGCTACTTTCTAGATTTAAACAGATTTGATTCAATCTGTTTCCATATCTTCAAGGGACGATTATACCCTTGCTCTCCCTATAAATAACCCGCCAGGGGTACAGAGAGATGGATGGAAAAAAGAGGCAGACAGACGCGCAGAAGAGCTCCACAAGCAGAGGCTTCTTCGAAAAGCACCGTGCGCTCTCGAATTCAGAGACCTTTTAGAGAATAGCTTTCTCTATCCAGGGTGTTGATACCCTAACATCGTCCTTCTTCTCAAGAATCTCCAGAACCAGGCGAGAAGGAATTCCTTATTGAAGGCGATTTTGAGAAGCAGCAAGAGGGTTCTACCAACCTTCTGTTCTCTGATTCCCCGAACCAGGCGAGAAGGGAATCTCATCGCTCGCATCGTCAAAGGGACAAAGTGGTCGCGCGCTGACCAGACTCCTATCGGCACACTTCTCCAGAATCTCTGAGGAGATCTACTTGTAATCTTTTTAAGAATACTTGTAATTTAGCTCCTCAACTCTTTTTTGTAAGTTTTCCCCCTTTGCAAACATAATGGAAAACAAGATGGCGACTCCGCTGGGGATGAAATTCTCCACTGCCGAGAATCAAGTGTCGCAATGCGACGAACAGACCTTCGGGTCTAATTCTGAATTCAGAAAAGCCGGTGCAGCCAGAGCCTTTCTGGCTAAATCTTCAAGGAAAGTCTCTGCGGAGACTGAAAAGTTCTCTACGAACCTACTGCGGTTATTTGGCGCAACAAGGAAGCACGTCCGCAGTCTGATTCCTTTACTTGTGAGAACTTGGTGGTTCAGTTCGATTAAGTAAGATTTGAAGAAGTCCTCTCTGGGGGTGGCCCAATGCTTCGAGCACGGAAGCATAGGAGGGTTTCCACGACCAAGGTTTCAAATTAGAAACCGGAAGCAGAATTCTGCCAACACCCCTCAGCCCTGTGTGTGGCTAATCAGGTTCCTTGCGAACCTAAGTCTCCTCTGCCAAGGCGGATATGGAAGCCTAAACAGAAGTCTCCGACCGAAGCTTCAGGCGTAGCTACGCCTAAACCGCGCCTCTCTCGCGAAGAAAAAGGCAAGATGCCTGTCTGCTCCAATCATAAAATCAAGACGGCAATCATACCGTCACCCAATTCAAGAGCAGCAATGCCTCGCGCCGGCCTCGTTCTCATGAGCGAAGCTACTATACCACAGCGTACGCACAGGGTCCATGACCGCGAGGCCGAAGCCAAAGTACCATCTAAGGCTAATTACCTTCGCAGCAGCATAGCGGGTAAAGCACCACAGCGTGCTCCGCTTTTCAGTGCGTCAAGCACTAAGTTCGCGT
The DNA here is from genome assembly GCA_038442645.1 of Agave tequilana. Taxonomy (NCBI): domain Eukaryota; kingdom Viridiplantae; phylum Streptophyta; class Magnoliopsida; order Asparagales; family Asparagaceae; genus Agave; species Agave tequilana. Next base: position 137,939 of record JAVJIF010006209.1, read on the forward strand.
CTGATGGCGAAGCTAGAACCAAAGCACTATTCAGTGCTAATCCCGTCTGCAGGGATAAAAGAAGCAGGACATCGCCCTATGTGCGATCCAAAAGAGCCTTTGCGCTCGATTGCAGGGACCCAACCGGGTCTGATCTGAGGAAATTGTTAGCGGATAAACAAACCTCTTCCCCCTGTTGTCAACAAGTGGGATGTCAACTACTGACACTCCACTCGGTCCATTGCCGGTTGGGACCAATCCCCGCCACGCCTCCAGGCCGACGATCAGTTTTTGATCGACTATCGGTACAAGCCCCGATGAAGCATCGCAGAAAGAGTATCTTGCGAGATCTCCCCTCCGCATCCGTCAACATGACTGGGAGAGGACGAGAGCTGCGCAGGGGAAGAAAAACATCTGACGACGCCCCCTACAGCTCCCCAGATCCAGACTACAGCCCAGGCTTAGGCGAAGTCTTGGTGCATGAGGAAGGTGTTTTTTGAAACACCAGATCCAGGGCGGCGATACCCTACACTTATGAACAGCCTTCTTCCTCGATGGCCCTAGCCTCGTCACAGCCCAGGAGATCACTCCAATCATCGGACGAAGAAGATGAAGATAGTGGGTATGCCTCTTCGGCGACAGTTAGCTCGGTGCGAACAGACAGAGCATCAGTCAACATGGCTGATAACGTCAACGACGATCTTCGTCGGCTCCTGGAAGCTCAGGAGCAAACTTCCAAGACTCAGCAAGAGGCTCTGGACAATATTCAGCAGATGCTCGCTCGACTCCTCAATAACCGGAATAACAATGATGCCGGGAGCAATCACGATGAGGAGGAACATTTCAGCAATGAGCAGCCAAAGACGGAGAAATCCAAGAGGGCTTTTCCTTAGACGCCGATGTCCTTAAGGGCCTCCAAGCTCAAATTGCATCCCTAGCTCAGAGGGATGAATTAAAGGGGCAGTCCGCCCTTATCCGCTAGAGTGGGATTCGGTGCCATATCCACCGAAGTTCAAACCGCCAACGCTGCATACCTATGATGGAAATAGCTCACCAAATCAGCACATCTACTATTTCCGGTCTCAGACTGGTAATGTTTAAGCAATGACGCCATCATGGCTAGGCTGTTCATTGGTACCTTAAAGGGGTAGCATTTGACTGGTTCCGAAGTCTCCCTCCGGGCTCTATCAACTCCTGGATCGACCTGGAAACTCGGTTCCTCTCTCGTTTCTATGAGGACGATACCGAAGTGACCATGGACAAGCTCCTCTCCACTGTGCAGAGGAAGGGCGAATCTGTCTGTGACTACATTGAACGGTTCAGAAACTTATCCTTGATGTGCCCAGCAGGGATGCCAGTACCCATGCTCTTGCAGACATGCAGACACAACTTCCTAGACCAAGTGGAAATTCGCATGGGGGCTGTTAAAGCCCACACTTGGAAAGAATTGGTCGAACAAGCTGAGATAGCCGAGAAGTCGGCTAAAAAGTTCGAACCATCCGCCCCTAGAGGCAAGTGGGGATGAACAGCAAAGGGCGTAGCGACCTACCGTAATCTTCTCAAGCTAAAGGCAAAGAGACTATGTCTGTGGAGTTATCCGGAGATGTGCAGTCGAAGGCCAAAAAGAGCGGCTTCAACAATTAGGAGCCTAAATTCCCTCCAAAGCAGTACTCGTTCAAAGACGATCAGGTGGTCACCATATTCCATCTGCTCCACAAAGGGAACAAAATGAAGCTGCCAGATGCTCGGCGTCCCAATGAGATAGGGCGCACAAATGACCCTAAATACTGCCTCTACCACAGGATGGTCCACCATCATACTGACAAGTGCTATGTCCTCAAGGATAGAATACAAGCCCTGGTCGATGCCGGAGTTCTGACGTTAAAGACGGAGCAAAAGAAAGTCACTGCCAATATGGTAACTCTTGAGTTCGGCAAAGCTCCAAAGGTCACAGTCCCTGACGGGACTTATTCCGTCCCTGCGCCACGGTTGGAAGTCAAACATCTTCCAGCTACAGCTCAAAACAATAAGGGTCTTGTTCCCTTAACATTGGAGACAGGAGAAGTCATGTGGATACATCCGGACCTCGTCCAAGACGTACAGCGGGATCCAAAGTAGCCCAATTCAAAGGGCAAGTCTTGCAATGTCATCTCCATCCTGCCAGACGACGGCAATCTTACATCGGCTTCCCTCAGTGATTCAGAAGGAGAAAAGCTTGCTTGCGCAGCGCAAGCCGATGCGTCTCAACAGACGGGCACCCGATTCGGAAAATCATACTTGAGGCAGTATGAAAAGTCTACTGACGAGACACAACAGCAAACGACGTCAGTGCAAGTACCAGCATCCACTCCAATCCCAACCAAGGGAAAAGAGAGGTCTAGGGAGGTACGATTCGACCACGTGTTGAAGAAACCACCAGGCCAAGGGTTTGATACGCCCTTTCGGTTTGACATATTGGCTTAGCTGGCCAATATCCCAGCTCGTATCACTATACACGAGCTCCTTCACCTCTCAAAAGAAACAAGAGAAGCACTCAGGGATGTGCTAGCCAATTCAGAATCCTTTCTGACATGCATGCCTGAGATCCCTAACAACGACGTCCAGTCTCCTTGCCCGAATGTCATCATGCACAATCAGAGGTGCCCGCTATTACCTTCACAGCGGAAGATATGCTTCTCAAAGACAACAAGCACGATCGACCTCTGTACTACACCGGATATATCGGTTCAACATGCATTGAGAGGGTACAAGTCGATCCGGGGTCTGCACTCAGCATCATCCCCAAAAGGCTTCTCTACTTCCTCGGCATACCATTGTATAGGTTGTCCGCAACCACTACTACAATATACGGTTTCAACGCCGGGAGCAGTCATCCACTAGGAAAAATTCGACTCCGTTGCAGAATCGGGAGCCTGAAGTCAGAAGTGACATGCTATGTCATTGATGCTGACACATCATATAACCTGCTGCTGGGACGGCCATGGATCCATGCCAACTGGATCGTCCCTTCCACTCAGCACCAATGCTTCAAATATGTTGAAGATGATGCGACAGTACGAACTGTCTTTGCTGAGAAGCAACCATTCAAAGGGGTGGAAAATTACTTCACTGACGCTCTCCTATATCAAGAGACCGGTGGAGCACTCAAAGAACCGTTGCCGGACGATGATGAAAGTGGCAACGAGGCGGATTCAGAATCCGAAGCAGGCATGCCAGCCATTCTGATTGGTGAACCAATTACAGCATGTCTCAATAATCCCCTATGTAATACTCCTTCAGAGGATGAAGGTGAATGGATAATTAATGATAATATTTCTTTTGATTATCCCGCGAGTGTTGGGCTATTTGAATCCATTACGGATAGCTCCCTACACATGCCTTTACATAAGCCAAGTGCGTCCAGTACACCCATGGAATCCGCAGAAGGAGCCGTCTTGGTGATCCCGCCATCCAAAGAAGGTCAGTTACCGATAATCTTTGGAAGAACCCAACCGCGGGGACCTGCGGTCGCAGATTCAAGTTCAGACTCAGACACTCCACAATTCTTTCATTACGCGTGGCCAGCACGCCATATTATGAAGAAAATGGGGTACGACTTGAAGCATGGAGCAGGCCTGAATTTCGGAAAAGGAAGGCGCGGTTTGATGCGGAACTTTGTGCCTAAAGGGAAGCCTGCAAATTACTATGATAGTACACGCAGGGGGTTGGGATACGTTACACCCACATCGTCAGCAACCGTTCAAGTCAAAGACGATGAACCAATTCCATCACATTCAGCCTCGTCCTCCGAGTGGGACTCAGACATCAGTGTGGGAATGATGTTCGAAAACCTCACTGTTAATATGACCTCAAGCAGTCAATTGGAGCCCGCAGAAGCCACTGATGAGGAACCATGGGCCCAGCAGTTAGACCTTCAATGGGAAAAGCGATTCGAACTGCGCGAGCCACCCACTGAAGACAAGGTGATGCAGGTCAACTTGGGTAGTCAAGACCATCCCAAACCCATCTTTATAAGTGAAAGCTTATCACTTATGGAAAGGGAAGAATTGATAATACTCATAAAAGAGTATATAGATGTCTTCGCATGGAGTTACGAAGATATGCCCGGACTTGATCAACAGGTCGCTATGCACCGTCTAAACATCAAGCCTGACGTCAAGCCAGTCAAGCAGCAACAACGTCGGTTTCGCCCGAACATCATGGAAGCTATCGAAGCCGAAGTTCACAAGCTCATTGCATGTGGCTTCATCCGGGAGGAACAACATCCAGATTGGGTGGCTAATATAGTCCCCATCCTCAAGAAGAACGGGAAAATACGGATCTGCATCGACTACCGTGATCTCAATACGGCCTGTCCCAAAGACGAATTCCCACTGCCCATCACCGATGTCATGATTGACAACACATGCGGGTTTGAAAGGATGTCTTTCATGGACGGCTTTTCAGGGTACAACCAGATTAAGATGTATCCCGACGACGAGAAGCATACTTCGTTCCGAACACCATTGGGGGTATACTGCTACACTGTAATGCCCTTCGGACTGAAGAACGCTGGAGCAACCTACCAGCGGGCAATGAGTATGATCTTCCGCGATCATCTCAGAAAAACAGTGGAATGCTATGTCGACGACATTGCCGTCAAAGCCGCAACAAGAATGAACATCTTCGCGACCTGAGAACGATGTTCGACATAATGCGGGCTCATCAACTGAGAATGAACCCAACAAAATCCTTCTTGGGAGTGTCAAGTGGCAAGTTCCTTGGGTTTATTGTTACATCAAAAGGGATTCATCTTGACCCAGACAAAGTCAAAGCCATTCAAAGCATGCATCCACCGAGGAATCTCAAAGAGCTCAGAGGCTTGCAAGGCAGACTGGCTATATTAGAAGATTCATCGCAAATCTCTCAGGCCGTTGTCAACCGTTCACCCGGCTCATGAAAAAGGGTGCTTCCTTCGTATGGGATCAAGCTTGCCAGGAAGCTTATAAAGACATCAAGAGGTACCTCACAAAACCTCCAGTCTTAGTGCCCCTACATCAGGGAAGCCATTCTTGCTTTATGTAAAGGCTATGGATTACTCCCTCGGTGCCCTCCTCGCTCAAAAGGACGACAATGGCCACGAGCAGGCCATTTATTATCTGAGCAGAACTCTCATAGGAGCGGAATCTCGCTACAACCCTATCGAGAAAGAGTGTTTAGCTCTCGTCTTCGCTGTTCAGAAGACACGACATTATTTGGTCGGCCAGACCATACATGTCATCTCCAGAGTAAACCCATTGCGTCTTCTTATGACGAAGCCAGGATCACTGAATTCAAGATTGGCTAAGTGGGCACTTTTATTGTCTCAATACGACATGATCCTCACGCCCAGAAGGCGGTTAAAGGCCAGGCCCTTGCAGAATTCTTGGCTGCCCATCCAGTTCCGGAGCATTCAAAACTTCACGAAGACATCCCCGATGAGGTCTTCGAGTCTTATGCAACCTCAGAAGAGGAAGTGTGGCAGATGTTCTTTGATGGAGCATCCCGAATGGGCCCTAAAGGCAAGATTATTGTCGGAGTGGGGGTTGTGTTTATCTCCCCACAGAATCATGTCCTGCCCAGAGCATTTTCTCTGACAGAATCATGCTCCAACAATGTTGCAGAATATAATGCTCTGCTCATCGGTCTTCAACTCGCCCATGGAATGGGGGTACGCTACCTCGAAGCTTATGGCGATTCAAAACTGATCATCAATCAGGTTAAAGGGGAATACGAAGTCCGCCATGAGGACTTGGTGCCTTATTACCATACAGCCATCGAATTGGCTAACCTATTTGAAGGTTTCTACATCGGGCATGTGTCTCGATCTCAAAATACCAAGGCGGACGCCCTTGCTGCATTAGCAACAACTCTAGCCTTACCAGCCGACACCGAGTATCACCTCACAGTCGCAACTCGACATCTTGTATGCTCCAAGCATATGCTAAGAACTCGAGAAGTCTATAATGTCTCCACGGATCTTGAACCAAGAGACTGGCGCTTTCCTCTCATCGACTATGCTTTGCATGGTCTGCTTCCAGACGATCCCAAGGAAGCGGCGTCCATCAGACGAAGGTCTCTCCGGTTCTATTACGATCCGACTTTGAAGACACTTTACCGTCGCTCATATGACAGTGTTCTCCTCCGTTGCCTTTCCAATTCAGAGGCACAGGAAGCGCTCCAAGAAGCGCATGACGGCATTTGCGGAGCTCATCAGCCAGGTCCAAAGCTCAAAGACAGGTTGCACAGACTTGGATACTATTGGCCAACTATGATAGCCGATGCCATCCAATACGCACGAAGGTGTAAAGCATGCCAGATTCATGCGGATTTCATACACCAGCCTTCGGAGCTGCTCCACCCAACTGTTGCTTCATGGCCATTTGAAGCATGGGGAATCGACGTCGTAGGGCCAATCAGCCCTTCTTCGACAAAAGGTCACCGGTTTATCCTAGCAATAACCGACTACTTTTCAAAATGGGCGGAGGCTATACCACTGGTTGAAGTCAAAACCTCCAATGTGGTTTCTTTTTATCAAGCACCACGTCATCCATCGATTTGGTGTACCTAGGCGGATCATCCACGACAACGGTCCCCAATTCATAAGCCAAGTATTCTATCGGTTCTGCGATAAATACCGAATTCAGAATGTGGCTTCAACTGCCTATAATCCTGCCGCCAATGGCTTGGCGGAAGCATTCAACAAAACAATCATCAAGCTGCTCAAGAAATTCGTCTCCTCGAATAAGCGAGATTGGGACGAAAAGCTCGGTGAATGTCTTTGGGCCTACCGAACCACGGTGCGGACACCGACAGGCAATACGCCTTTTTCCCTGGTATATGGGTGCAAAGAAGTCCTCCCATTGGAAATCCAGATGCCATCGTTGCGTATAGCTCTGATTACTAAAACCACATCAGAGGACAATGATTGCCTACGCCTTTAAGAGCTCGAAGCTTTGGACGAAAGGAGACTACAAGCTCAGCAGCATATCGAGCTATATCAAGCTCGGATCTCAAAAGCCTTCAATAAGAAGGTCAAACAGATAATCTTCCAGAAAGGAGACCGGTCTTAGCCGTCAGACGACCGATGATTATGACGCACAAGACCAAAGGCAAATTTCAGCCTAAATGGGAAGGACCGTTTGTGATAGAAACAGTCTATTCAAACGGAGCATACCGCCTTATGACTTCAGATGGCGACCTACTCATGATGCCGATCAATGGCAAGTTCTTAAAGAAGTATTATTCTTAATCAAGGATCCTTCTCTTGATCAAGTTAACACTGCACCTCTGATCAAGATCTCCGTGCCCGCAGCACACACAAAGAGAGCCTTTCTCTTCCTCCAAGTGAGGTCATACAGCCATAAACCAACAGGAACCTGGCCGTGCACCAGTTATCCTAAAGGAGAGTTAGGGTTATGCAGACATTAACCCGATAATCTAATATCCTTAACGATTAAGGATAGAGGAAAATGTTGGCCTGAAAGCCCAACATAAGTCCTCGACAACTCATCATGCTGAGGGGAAAAGCATGGCTAGCCCAATTCAAACGGTAGTTGTAAAGGCATATCAAACCCATTGACAGTTGGGGATTTGCTAAAAATCCTAAGGGACCGGTTCCCATTTGATTCCCTCTCCAAAATCACTTACCAATTCTTATCCATAAAATGGTAAGGCCACATATATTCCGCTGTTATGTTAACATTAAACCTATGACAGCAGTCCCCTCATTTCTCCTCGTGAGAACGAGACCTCCAAAATCACTTACCAATTCTCATCCATAGAATGGTAAGACCACAAATACATTTCGCTATTACGTTAACATTAAACCTATGACAGTGATTCCCTCGTTTCTCCCCGTGAAAACGAGACTTCTCCCAAATTCCACTACAAACTCGATACTTATTGACATTTACAAAAGATAAGTATTACCAACCTTGAGCTTGGTGGCGTCTCATCCGGTTATGTCATTGCGACCTCTGAACCAGCAGACAGCCGAGTCTCAATTCCGAGCCCTGTTGACATTTACAAAAGACAGGTCTCGATACTTATTGACATTTACAAAAGATAAGTATCACTAATTTTGAGCTTGGTAGCGTCTCAATTGGTTATGTCATTGCGACCTCTGAACCAGCAGACAGCTAAGTCTCAACCCCGAGCCCTGTTGACATTTACAAAAGACAGGTCTCGATACTCGTTGACATTTACAAAAGACGAGTATCACCATTTTTGAGCTTGGTGGCGTCTCAATTGGTTATGTCATCGCGACCTCTGAACCAGCAGACAGCTAAGTCTCAATTTCGAGCTTGTTGACATTTACAAAAGACAAGTCTCCACCTTGAGCCCTGTTGACATTTACAAAAGGCAGGTCTCGATACTTATTGACATTTACAAAAGATAAGTATCACCATTTTTGAGCTTGGTAGCGTCTCAATTGGTTATGTCATTGCGACCTCTGAACCAGCAGACAGCTAAGTCTCAATTCCGAGCCCTGTTGACATTTACAAAAGACAGGTCTCGATGCTCGTTGACATTTACAAAAGACGAGTATCACCTATATTGAAGCTTGGTGGCTTCTCAACCAGTTATGTCATTGCGACCTCTGAACTGGCAGATAGCCAAGTTTCATCTACCATTGAGCTTAGTAGCGTCTCAACCGGTTATGTCATTGCGACCTCTGAACCAACAGACGGCTAAGTCTCAACTTTGAGCCTGTTGACACTTACAAAAGACAGGACTCACCGATGCTTGCTGACATTTACAAAAGGCAAGTATCTCCCCTTCAGCCCCGCAAAGGGCTAACCTCGAGATTGCTGACGTCTTAATCGGTTATGTCATTGCGACCTCTGAACCGACAGATAGCCACGTCTCAAAGATTACGTCCTCAAGCAAGAACAAGATTGGAGATTTGACAGAAGCCAAAACAAAAGGAAAGAATTTCCATTAAATCCAAAGATGGGGACACATGGAGGCACGTATACAATGACCTACAAGCGTACACTGTACGATCTGAGCCGCTCTCCGAGGGCGTTTAGCCTCGTCTTCCTGTCATCAGCAGCCTGGGCAAGCGCTTGTGACCTCAGCTCAGCCTCATCAAAGTCCACCGCCTGGGCCAGACGAGCTTCAACTTCCGCCAAAGTTTGCCCTCTGTGACAACTCCTGCCGCGCAAGCTCCTCACTCAGAGCTTTGAGTTGTTCAAGCCGCGCAGTTTCCTCAAGACGCACCGGTATGGCCTTGGATAAGAGGAGATTCGCTTTCCTGATCATTTCCTCAGCCTTCGCAATCTTATCATCAGCGCCAAGAAGAGCACTAGTGGAGGCGTCAATTGCACTTTCAACCTCCGCTTGCCTTGTTTCCAAGGATTTCAAATCAGAAGAGACAGCCTTAGCAGCCTCTTGAGCAGCAAGCCGGACCTCGTGCTTTCGGGCAACAAGACAGGCGAGCCGCTCATCAGCTAAGGACGCCGGGTCTGAGCGATAGAGATGGCGCCACTCCTCTACAGCCTTCTCAAGTTCATCCACCAGGAGTTCTAAAGCAGCAGCCTGATGATACCCCTCAAAGTCCCGAATGCTCTCAATGTCACGAGAGAGGACCACTTTCAGCTTTGAGAATGGTACAGACGAGCCCTTCAAAACTAGGTCGATAGTTCGCTCCAAGCTTCTATAAAAGCTATCGACCAGGTCACCTATGTAATCATTCTCGGCCTCAGCCATTTCTGGCAGGGAGGCAACCTCGGAATAGTCCACCAGCCTGGTCGACGCCGTCGCAGAAGAAGCAGTGGGAACACTGACAGCAGCAGGACCAGCCGAAGGCGATCTCGGCGGAGTCCTCATCGAAACCAGCACGCCAGCCACCGCGGAGGTAGGACTGGCAACCACCTCTTGAGCAGCAGGCTCAACCACCAGGGTTGGAGAAGTAGGGCTTGCGATCACCCTCAGTGCCGCACTCGACAAAACAGTCTGCACTTCACTCGTTGATGTGATTGGGAGTGAGGATACCTCCGGGACTGCCGCCCCTTCAACCTCTGGTCCTTCAGCTGATTTGGGCTGATAAGAAGGCAGGTCGCTATACAGCGCGTCCAACACAGCAGCATCCGCCGTGGCCGAAGCGCTCATGTCACCCCTTGACCCTTCGGGGAGATCTACCGGCTCCCTTGAAGCTGATGCATCTTGAGGCCAAACACCTGTAGCAAGACTGCGGTTAGTCGGGACACTACAGAAGAAGCTAAGAGGTTAGGACAATACTAAAGGATGATGTTGCCTCGAACATCTCGTCGGCTGCACCGGTCTCCAGGGCTCCATCGGAAAATTTTGCCTGAATCAGCACGAACAACCAGCTCGCTTTCGCTTGCCGAATATCCTGTGGACCACCCGATAGAGCTCGATGCCTCAGGACTTCCTTTAGAAGTCCCAACGCCTGAAGGACCAACATCAACCGTGCCACTTCCAGACTCTTCCGAGTGAGCAGGGGAACCGGCTGCAGCCCATAAGTGAATAGGGGATCATAATGTTCCCCTTGTTCTCCAGCTGCCTCAGATCCTACAATCAAAAAGGATTGATAATAAGTCAATGGGAACGCACAAAAAGGCATATTATATGAACAAGTTAACCTTACCCAGACCTGGAGCGAATTCACCACTAGTCGGTTCAGCAACTGACGGTTCAGCTGCTAATGGGGCAGCAGGAGGAATCGCTGTAGAGGGGTAACCCTCTACGACAATCGTAGGAGCTTGGCGACGGGACTTCTTCGCCAATGATTTCCTACGAGAGCTACCCGCCCGCTTTCTCTTGAAGTGGACGTCAGAATCCTCTTCTTCCACTCCTCCCGCACGTCATGGGAAAGATGTCCCCACCACACCAGAGCCAGCCGCATGAGTATCAGCTCCAGCCCCCGCCACGAAGCGAGGACTCCCTGCATTAGAAGCCTCACTGTCATCCACAGCGATGAACTCCTCCTAGCCGGGGACACGAACCCGTTTGCCTTCTTCTTCTCAGAGGCCTTCCGCTTCAGTCGCTGAGAGATTAACTTCACACCCGAACTGTTGGCGTTAAATCCAGGAGGTGTGGAGTTGGAAGCCGCGTACCACTGGCAAAAGCACAGGGTCGTCGAGAGGCCGGGATCCTACAGCGGCGTGCGTAGCCACGCCCCAGTGCCATCCGCAGTGAAGAACCGCCAGGCACGGGCCCCATCAATAAGACTCCCCATGAAAGCCAGGTCCGAATTGGGGTTGCCCACGTACAGCTGGTCGTATCCAAATTGGCGGGCAAATCGACTCGGACGTAGGGTTCCAGGTAGCAGGTATCCCCACTCCTGTACAGCAAGTGCGAGGGCCGGATGCTGACCAGCCACTCGAAAACGCCCCGACTCATGGGAGACCGTGCCGACTCTGTATCTCAGAATTCCTCGTTGTATCCTGCACCCCGAATACGAGGAAAACAGCGGAACAGGCTATAAGCGTCATGACGACGCACTAACTTACGGGCCTCGGCCACGTAGGCTTTCATCCAAGAACAGCCTTCGAATCGGCGGAGAAGCGCCGTTCGAACACCCTGCGGAGGGTCCTCCCCAGCTCCAATCAAAGTAGGGCAGTGTAAGGCGAACCACGCCATCAAGTAGGTGTATGGAAGACCCACCCTAGGATTGGGTCCATCACAAGGCAGGATAGCACTCTTCCCACGCCTCGACACCGGTGGCCTGCAGAAAGCCTCCGTTAATGCGTGAAGGCCTCTTTGAATACAGCACACCATGGCCGGGAGAAACCCAGACGGTGGCCGTGGGCCAAGCGAACGGCGGGTAGCAGAACATTCGGGTGGACGATGTCACCCGAGGAAGAAGGCACAACACACTTCTTTAACCAAACGGTTAAGAAACCGGCCAGCAGCGCCTTTCGAGACATAGGCCGACGGGCCTGATGGTGAAAGCTCCGAAGGGTATCACCCTTCTCATAGGGACCAGCGTCTTCTATTACGACGATATCCCTTTGGAGACATATCTCCATCTGTTTAACAATATCGCCATCAGCAACTCCGCGATGAGCTGCTTCAGGAGCATTCTTCATGTCTGGGAACAGGTAACTTCCCAGCTCTTCAAGCTCTTCGAGCTACCCTTGCCACCACCGTGGACGCTGGAACAAATATGCAAGTGGCACATCAACTCCCGATAAGTCTCGAGCAAAGCAGGCTCCTGTTTCTCCAGAATAGCCAACTCCGCCTCGCAGGGAAAGTACTCTTCGTATGGAAGAGACCCGAAAGGCAGAGCAGAGATTTCCCACATCTCATGCAAAGCCATGCCCAGCTCGCCAACCGGGGTGAAGAAGGTCCCCGAAGCCGGACAGTACAACTCAAGGATGGCGTAGAAGCACGCCACCTTCATCTCAATGCCGTAGCAGGTCGCCCTGACGGCCTCATAGAGGTTCAACCCCTCCAAGTCCTCCTCGAAGTGAGCGAGGATATAGTTGGTCAACTCCGCCCACCATGTCTTAGGAGGATGAACCCAACCGGGAGCCCTGAAGTCAATGGCAGGGTAGTTCCTGTCAACTGCGCAGAACTGAGTGCCAAAGTTTGCGCCACAGCCGGGTTCTCTCCCACTGGAAGTTCCCGCGATACCTTCCCAGGGTATAGCCCCATTATGCTGTGGGGAGGGCCCGCCCTCGAATAGCCGGACTGAAAGGTCAATCTCCCAACATGGACGGATTCACGCTTCGGCCTACGCCCCACGCCATCTTCCGAGCCTAAGTCACATTCACGAAAGAAGATAAAGGAAAGTGCCACTTAGTCGACGGAAAGTAAAACTTCTCGCCATCCAGTTGAAAGATCCATTGTCCTTCGCCTGCCTGCAACTGGCGATCGGGATCGGATGCGGCATCCCCGAACATAAAGTCGGGCTTTCTGTAAATCCGACGATCAACATCCTCAAGAGGAGCCGTGGTCAAGATACTCCGTGTGGTCTGCGGATGACCGCCTTGGATGAGTGTATCCCGACGAGGGAGCTCCGCTCACTAAACAAAGAAGCCTGTCCATGGAATTGCAGGCTGAGGTTACCATCCGCTCGACTGGTTAGCCCAAACAGACTGTTCATGAGACCGGAAGTGTAATGCACTGCAAAGACAGAAATGAACTATGATTAGTTCAACAATCAAGTGGACACGAAGTCATAAAAATTCACTAAGGCATAGCCTCGCTCGGTGAGCAAGGCCAGCAAGGCGACAACTTCGATGAAGCTTGACCTCGCGGATAAAATTGCATTTTTCCAAAAAAGCGTCCAAAGTACCAACTTCGCTTAACCAGGAAGTGGTATAGCCCTAACAGCTGACGTCACCAAGAGGGCATCATGGTCAAAAGTCACCCTTCGTGGCCATGACTGAAGGAACAGACCTATATCCTGTTCCTCAACAGGATGGAGACTGCCCGAGTAATGGCTTCGTACGGAAGCCTAAGGAAGAACTGTTCGGTTCTTAATTCCCTTGTGCAAGGAAAATAGGGAGGTTCAAGGAAACGAGTTCCCTAATGAGGACAGATCATATTCGATCGTCCTAATAGCCAAATGTCGGCTCCAAAGGAGAGAGACCACGGTCTCTAATCAGATAGGAAATCCCTTACCGGTGACTGGTCGCTCGATGACCGGAGGAGGAGGACCCTCCGCTGCAGAAGTCGCCACTTCTTTTCCCGCTTGTCTTTTGGGCGCCATTAAAGAGTTGCAAGAGTTCTCAAGGTTCTCTGAACGGAGAAGGAAGAGGAAGAGGGAAAGTCAAGAGATTTCTCTAGAAAAAAGGAGATCTTTTCCTGCTCAGCCCGATCGGGCTTTTATAAGCCAATCAGCGCCTGAAACGAGGCCTCGAAAAGGGCGTACGCCGCCGTTTTGAATTAATTTGAAACGCTGCCCAAAGCGCCTTCCCGAGAAGCGCTGGTTCAACTCCACTAAGGGTTAACTTCGCACTGGAGCAAAGTGCGGACTTCGCACAATCCTTCAAGGACTTCGCCAAGAGGCTTACCTTAGCCCTTTAAAAAGGCGCTGACATGCCAGTCTCGCGAAGATCACTCAAAGAAAGGACTATCTCCTTAACTCCGCATACAGTTTTGCCCCGCTATGGCCAAACTCTCAATGAAAGCAAGCAAAAATCAGATGATTAGAAGATGAACTTTCATTGATTTAAAAGGAAGGGTACATTGATATTACATCAAAGTTGTGTTTCATACAACACACCCAGTTGCTTAACAAGGTCATTTACGCAAAAGGCATACAAGTGGCTTTATCTGCTTCTAAGTCAAACCGACTGGACAAGGAAGGCCTTCCTCCTGCACAAGGCCGTAATCAGTGGTGCTGCAAGGACACGGTCATTATTCTCCACAAAAATGGCAGATCTTGCCAGGCCATTTTTGTTGAAGCCTGGCAATAAAAACCTATCGCCGCCAACACGATAGATCACGTATAATGGGAATCGGCAGTGATACAGTGATCTAACGGGTGCGGTGCCCACTTTCCCGAAGTGGATCGCCCCCAAAGGCCACCAAAGTTGAAAGTCGGCAATGATGCCGGCGATCCCACAGGCGACGCCCACTATCTTGAAGCGGATCCTCTCCGGTAAAAAGCGGCGGCCAGCCTCACCTCAGAACGAATCATCTCGGATAAAAGGCTGTCAACAGCCTCTGGGACACACACCCGCTGCCCCGAATTGTTCCTCCTGCTTAAAAGTAAAGCTTCAACTGGGAAGCATAAGGCAATTTCATGGTTTCTTCCATCAAGTTACCAGACTGGCAAACATAGCCCACTGCAAGGCAAATCAGAACAGATTAGCAGTTAAGCACAGAAAAAAACTGCAAATCAGAATTTTTTTGGGTCAAAGCAATCCAATTTCAGTAAAAGCAGAGGACAAGCCTCGCCTGCACAGCACTGATGGGCTGGCTCAGCAAACGCCAAGTCCAAGCCTCGCCTATATGGCTAGCCAGACTGACCCCGTGGGATACAGTCTTAGCTCCGCCTATATGGCAAGACTGGCTCAACTATTGAAGAGACCAAGTCCCAAGTTCTGCCTGGGCAGCGGACTTAACATGCAGTGATCTTTCTGGGAAGCTACGCCAAAATCCTTCTCTACAGATCAGTCAATTGCAAGATAAAGAGTAAGGAAACTAATCCCTGAAGCAGCTGTTAAAGCTAAATTAAGGGAGATAAATTCCCTAAAATCAGTGAAGTCGTTGAATGATCAAGACTTACTGGTCCTTGGCCGGGTAATAACCAGAGTGGGCATTCCCACTAATTCAGAGATCTGAGTATCTCTCTCAAACCAAGAGAAGAGGAGAAGAGCAGACCACTTCTCTTCAGAGGACCTCAAGTGTCCTATTTATAGGCCTCATGGCCTGAGCACTGCCGCCTCAAGCGTGGAAGCACGAGTGCATTTAAGGCATTTACTGCGCCTTGAGAATAGGGACGATTTCCCTTGGAACCGTACGAAGGGAGAAAACGTCTCCCTCACAAAGGCACTTATTGCGCCTTGAAGAAAGGGAATATCTTCCCTTGGAAACGTGCAAATCGGAGAATATCTCCCTCGATCAGTGCGAGAGAAGAAGTGATCCTTCTCGTAACCAGCCCACGGCAGTTGGTCTCGGGAAAGCGACAGATGTTCCAGAGCGAACTTATCTAGCTGCGAAGCTACCCAGACGCGAGTCTACATGATTTCTCGGCAAATCTACATCCCAAAGCAGGATTTAAAGTGAAGCTGAACTCAACCATCATGGCGACGTTCATACTCCACACACCACCGATCAAAGCAATTCAAAGTGTTTCGAAGCCTGAGTTATTGCAGACTCTCGAAAACTTTGAAGGGGGTCTTGTTGACACTTAAAAAAGACAAGATTCTTATTGGTCAGAACAATGTCTAAACTTGTTGACATTTACAAAAGACAAGTGACAGACGAGCTGAAGACCAGGTTTCACCCATCTCCGAGGGACAAGGAAGCAACTTGGACTCCACTGATCCAGCAAGCAGACAGTGAACCCGGATTGTTTCTAAACAGACCTCAGCAGGTCTAAGGTGCTAGCACTTAGCATCGCATGAGCCCAAAGGGATAGCCTCGCCAGGAAGCTAACTCGCAACTTTGCCAAAGAGGACTTCCAGCTCCGCCAAAGGGTTTCTTTCGGACTTCGCCAGAAGCTGCCTCTAGCTCCGCTATGAGCTTAATGCGGACGGCTCCGCTATGAATCTGCCACGGTCAACCTTTGACCAATCAAATCTCCGGATAAGATCGGATCCAATCAGATCAAATCCAATTAAGATCAAATCAGAGATCAAATTTGGCAGTTGATTGCCACAATCTCTTGACTCTCCTAAAACGAGTAAGAAGATCAGGGGAAATCCTCCAACGATATGAAAAGGATCAAAACAGATCGAGAAGGTCCACCGACCTGCCATTTCTAGCTTCGCAGAAGCTGATCCTAGCCTCGCAGCAAGGCTACTTTTCAGATTTAAACAGATTTGATTCAATCTGTTTCCATATCTTCAAGGGACGATTATACCCTTGCTCTCCCTATAAATAACCCGCCAGGGGTACATAGAGATGGATGGAAAAAGAGGCAGACAGACGCGCAGAAGAGCTCCACAAGCAGAGGCTTCTTCAAAAAGCACCGTGCGCTCTCGAATTCAGAGACCTTTTAGAGAATTACTTTCTCTATCCAGGGTGTTGATACCCTAACATCGTCCTTCTTCTCAAGGAATCTCCAGAACCAGGCGAGAAGGAATTCCTTATTGAAGGCGATTTTGAGAAGCAGCAAGAGGGTTCTACCAACCTTCTGTTCTCTGATTCCCCGAACCAGGCGAGAAGGGAATCTCATCGCTCACATCGTCAAAGGGACAAAGTGGTCGCGCGCTGACCAGACTCCTATCGGCACACTTCTCCAGAATCTCTGAGGAGATCTACTTGTAATCTTTTTTAGAATACTTATAATTTAGCTCCTCAAACTCTTTTTTATAAGTTTTCCCCCTTTGCAAACATAATGGAAAACAGGGCAGTCTTGTGAATTGGACAAAATTTCTTCATGAAGGCCTTGACGAAATTTTTCCACATTGTAACTGAATCTACAGCCAAACTGTACAACCATTTTTTTATCTAGGTCCTTTAGGGAGAAGGGAATGAAACGTAAGCTAACGACATCGTCTCCTAGTTAGGGAATGCGCATCATGAGGCATACTTTTTCAAATTAACTAACAAAGAAGTATGCATCCTCTGATTCTAAACCATGAAATTTTGGAAGAGTGTTGATGAATTGGGGCTTTAACTCGAAGTTATTAGCATTCGCTTCAAGAAGTTTTATACAAGATGGGAGTGAGATTCTGATCAGGTAAAATCTGTCCTGTAGCGATGCCATCACCGATTCTAGATACAGGGGTAGAGAAGTGTTTTTAGTTAATCTGAAAGTTACAGAATCTCTCACCCATTTTTGCATGCAGCACATCACAAAAAACGTATTGACAACAAACAATCGAAAAGAATAAATACAAACAAAAGAAAGAAAAATAACTACCAAGGCTTAGTCTAAGGTACCTGGACCTAGACGACTCCTAACTGGTCGATTCTCCGGGGGAGATTGTTGCAGGAACTCAACTACAAGCTAATCGATCAGGAAAGGGCAAAACTCCGTGGGAGGTATCTGGGCATGAGCCATGGGCCTTAATTATGCCAAACCATGGAGCTTTCGAGGCTTAACTTCTCCATCCACTTTCCTTAGACACCGATTTTGCAGGAGAATAGTTTTTGCAATTTTCACCTTCGGTTAATCTCTTAGTGAGTCCGAGATGTCCCTAGGGCCAACGTTTATCAATTTTTAGTTAAGGCTTGGGTTGTGTGAGTGCACTTGGAGATGATTTTTGGGCTAAGAAAGGGTGATGAAATCTCTACCTTATCTTGTTTATTTGAATTTTGCCCTTAATGTCAATTGTGCAAGTGTACAGTATATTCACAACAAGATAACACTCAAAGCGATAAATCACTTCAAAATGTTGGTCCTATTCTATATGAATGCACAAGTACCTTTCTCCAGCACTCTTCAACAGAAATTGAAATGAATTGAAATAGACACGTGCCCTAAATGCAAGAGTCTAATTTGATTTTCAATTTAGCAACAAATGGATTTCTGTTGAATTATTACAAGTGCAAAGGTGAAGCATACAAATGAGCTAAAAATTTGAGAAAGCAATTTGAGCGATTTTCGGCAACCTTGCAAAGAGCTTTTGTTAGTACTTCAATTGGAAAAATTTTACACGAATTTTCCGAGGGCAAATAAATTCCTCGTGCAATAGTCTTCGGCCATCAATCTTGCTTCCTGTAATAGTTAGCTCCTTGATACTTCTCTTACACAAAAACAAAGAAGAATCTTTAGTATTGAACAATAAAGCCATTCCCTCCCTGGCAACGACGCCAAAATTTGATCGGCATAATGCATACACAAATATAAGTAAAGAAATGTAAGTCGATGTTATTGCTTTTGCGATTCTTCTGTAGTAGCAAAGTGGCTATGCGGGTCGTATCCACAAGGATGGAAGCTTTGATGCGGCTTCTTTGTTCAAAGTAAAGAGAAAGTTCTTTGTTTTAAATAAAGAATCGAAAAGAAAACAAGTATTGTTTCAAAGATTTCTTGGATTTGATGTTTGTAAAGATGAGTTTTCTTAAAGGTAAAAACGCATGGCTAACTTTCTACTAAGTGCTCTCACTAATCTCTAACTTCTTGAAGATGTAATCTCATGATGGATCATAGGCAAGCATAACCTTTATGCATAGGAACTATTCACGTTAGAGATCGAATGAAAGTCCTTTTAACTTAGCTTACGACAAAACTTGAACATTCCCTTATCAAGATCCAATCGAAGGCGAGAATAAGGGAAGAAACAAGTGCAAAAATGGTATCGACGAAGATTAATAGGAATATCTCTACTTACAAAGACAAGCAAAGTTTACAATTTATAGATCATCAAAAACCCGTTAAGCATGAAATATAAGAGAGCTAATACTTGTAGGTAAGTTAGAGTTAGAACCCTCATCTTAAGATATCATAGCTCTCGTTTGCACAAAGTTGTTTGACACTATTGACTCATTTGAGTTATCAATCAAGTTGTTAGAAATTAGTGGGTTAGTAGTTAGTTAGTCATGCAATGAAAGAGTTAGTTAGACATGAGTAAGAAAAGAAAACAACAAGAGAGAAGAAGTAAAGAGAAGGAGTATTACACTAAAATTAGAATGTAAAAGCAAATGAAAACACCAAGTAAATGGAAGAAGAAAGAGAAGTATTACTTGTATAAGCTTGTCCTTCAAATACAACTTGTACATACTCTCTCTCTTTCACTCTAATGGCTAAACTAACTAGCAGAGGAAGGAAGCATAAAAACAACTACAACTCCTAGAAATAAAATAATAACAACTCCTAAAACTCTGGATATCTCCCTGAAGAATCCCCAAGGGGGTATATATTGGCACAAGGGGAAAGGGGGCCGGGGGCAACCTCTGGCTCAGGGCGCTAAAGCGGCCGTGCCAGTACAGCCGCGGAAACGCGGCCGGAGCCACATTTTCATGGCTGTACTAGGGCGGCGCGCGCAGCGCCGCCTGCTGTGTACTGTTTCGGTCCCCTGTCAGTTGGATCTTCTGGATTTCTAATTTGATTCCCTGGTCTGACAGAATCACCTCCTAAAGTTAATGGCTATTTTGTAGGCCTTTTTAATCACCCATTAAATGGTGATTTAGGCTCTTCTTCTTTATTGCACACCCTGAACCTAGGATCATACAAGCAAACCATTATTTGCAGTATTTTATATAAAACAAATGTGCAGATGTGGTAAAAATTATGCAATATTAGAGACTAATCATGTTCCCTTGTCCAACTCTGGGTTTCTGCCCACTCTCGGGCTAGCTACCCAATTGATTTTAGGCCTTTCACCCTTATGGGTTTTGTGGTAACTACCGAGAGTACGCCTAAACCCTGAGCGTACTCTAGACCTCGGGCTCTCTCACCCACTTCCTCAAAGAGGAGTGCGCTTAGACCATCAGATCTCTCATGCTCTGCCTGGTAAGCATACTTAGCGGTAAGCATTTTAACACTAGATTCGTCTAGGTGAAACTCTGTCAAATTTTAGACTCGCATTTTAAGCTGAGTCATTCCAGTAGCTCCGTCAATCACTCTAGTGACTAAACATTATTTGCCGTCCGTGCCTCTAGCACTGCTTTAACTTCGCTTGATTGTGCTTGGCTATTATGCTATCACATGACATTTTTTCTCTTGATGTGCTAACACTTGGCCTGTGATTATCACATTTACGGGAATCATGTACCTGTTATCCTATATTATATACAATGACCTGTATTCTTATTATACATGTACTCATATACTCCTAAATTCCTGAACTTATCCTGCTCTTGCTATTCCTGTAAATTAATAACTCCATAATAAATTATAATAAGTCAACTTGCACCGGGTTTGGAGGAAACTGATCGATCCTAATTAGTTTCATGTTTATGGTGATCATATCATTTAACGCGTGGCCACATTCTTGAGGGATCACATGACGACCACCATGGATTCCGTGGGGTGTACTGGCACCCCTACTCCTCCTATTATTCCTACCGGATATGAACAAATCCTAGGCCTATTTCTATAGGATCTGCAATAACCTACTCCAATTCGAGCGTACAATAAGTCCCGATACCTAGCTGTACGTTCTGGCTCAGCACCAGATACTCCATGGTCGTTGTCTCGGGCAAGTACGGGGCCCATTCTAAACATGGTTCGTCAAACTCCATTAGTTTCCATATAAGTGGTTCTATCAGTTGTAAGTGGAAGTTTGTGAAATGGGACACATGCTAAAACCTACAACTTAGACTGCACTAACTATAATTAGATGTAAATATACAAATTGTTGTGTTGTTTTACAACTCGGGTTGTATACACTCGGATTGGTAACATGGGATAAAGGTATATCGATGAGGGTTTCTTGGTTTGGATTATTTCTTTGACGTACTAGTCTCATTGAGCTGTGACCTAAGCTTGTATGATTGATTTTGCGAGTATTCAATTTTATTCTGTTTTATCAATTTTATCAGTTTTAAGTTAGTTTAGGAGATAACTGGTGTTGCCTTATCTGCTTTACTTACCATCTCCTTGCCTACTCCTGTTTGCCTATGCTCACGATATGGTTTTCAATGCATGCTTATGATTCAGATTTATCGATACACGTGTGTCTGTCCCTGCATGCCACTTGGCACTCATCTTACCACTTGTTGGGTAGCTTTCTGACTCCCCTGGACCTTCATGTCCAAATCTCGGAGCTTGGACAGACGTGGATCCTTCTGTTGAGGATCAAGTTTACTTTGCGGAGCAGGCAGACCAGCTGTCGCTCCAATCTCCTCTTTTGTCTCCCCCTGGTTGGCTGTGGCATCTCCTTATGGCTCGTGAGCAACTTTTGTAATGTTTATATTGTAAATCTTATTTAATATTTTCTGGTGATGTAATATTACGGTAATATTATATCACACTCTGTGATAACTATGTACTTGTACTGTTGTATTGGAATCTCTCGTCCTTCTGCACTCTAATTCTTACTTATACTGATGCTTAGCGTATATATGTGAGGGTATTTCTTACCTACGTATATACGTCGCTGTAATATCTCCGTGCCCACGGGATCAGGGAGTTACAGGATGGTATCATAGCCTAGACTCTCACATCTTCAGTACGACCAATCAGCAGATTAATGTGATATTAATTTGTAACTAAAGCGCATGAGTCATGGCTATACATCCCAATCATAAGTATGAAGTTATCCATTTCTTCCTTGCAATTCGTTCCTTGAATCCTGAGTCCTTCCTATCTTTTCACTTCCAGCTCCTCCTCCTTCCCACAATCCTTCCGACTAACTCAGGTATGGAAAGACAGAGAAATTGTAACAGACCTAGCATTCTCATGACAGCTCTAGAGGAGGAAGCGTTGATCTGATAGGGGTACTCCAGAACATGGTAGAATGTCAATAGCAGCAACTAAGATATGCTCTCAGGTTCTTATCATAGCCCGCGACGTGGAACAAAGACTAGAGAAGAAGAAAAATAACTGGATACAATACTAGGCAGTGAAGCGATCATTCTAACAGGTGGACAAAGAGAACCCAGGCAGATCTATCGGTGTCCCGCAGGCCAAATGATCGTCCCAACTCCCCCCTCAGTAGTCTGTATGCGAGTACTGCCGGAAATGCGGACACTTCCGACGAGATTGCAGGAAAGCAAATGGATTATATCTTGTATGTGGGTCAGGAGATCATTTGAGGAATGATTGTCTGCCCAGGAGGACTAAGAATACTGCGCCAATTCAACCGGCACTTTTAGTATCACCAGTGATGAGGAAACTAGGATCAACTAGCACAGGATCTCCCCTACCCTCCCAACAACATGCATTTAGTCAGACCTAGGAAGGCAAAAGAACGGGAGCAGATGGTAGAAGGAGCTGAGACATCACACGAAGTAGTGACAAGATATGGTGCACAGTACCCAGAGCAGGAACCCTGATGATATCATCGTGACTGCTACCTCCCTACTTTTTGCGTCCTGAGTTGGTAAACTTCCCTATCCGTTTCACTTTATCATATTACCATTGTTGATCCTAGTCCCTCCTGTGTTCATCTCCTTCCTTATAGAAATTTTAAAGATGAAATTTTTGTTAGGTGGGTAGAATGTAACACCCCATTTTCAGAATACATATTTAAATACATGTTCTAATTTTTTGATCATATTTTTTGATTTATCTTCCAGTATATGTTTTCATTATGATGAATTTCGTTATTGATTGGTTTCGGATCCGAATTCTCAGGCTTAGAGTTAACCCTAGTCTGAATCAAGGACCCGATCCTAGTATACTGATCGATTTGACCTTTCTGACAGTTAGATTTTACCGAATTTAGTTTCAAACACTGTAATCCAATTTTAGAATTTTCATGATTTTTCAAAAATTTTCAGAATTATTTTAATAAATCTCCAAAATCAGAATTGATCGGTACCGCCGATTGATTCTCATATTTTTAAATTATAAATTGAGTCAAATTTTTGGAAACAGCTTTCACATTTTCTTTAAAATAATATTTACTATCTTAATGCAATTTTTGGGATTTTTTGAATTTATCAAAATCCGGCCAGATTTGGTGTCGGCCGTATTGACGGCTGAGTTCAAGATTTTTAATTTGAAAAAAAATATTAAATTTCACAAATCTGATTTCACCATGATATTCAGTATAATATTATTGATTTTTGAAAATTTTTGGAATCGTTCTGAGATACTTGATTTTTGAACGATTTCGGTATTTTTCCGAAAGTTTTTCGCATCCGCGACCGAATCCGCTGAATCCGCCACTCTAATTTTTTCAACTTTTTCTTCCAATCAAATATTTTTCTTTTTTTCTTTTCTTTTTTGTTTATCCTTCCTTCCTTTTTCTTCCACCATATTTTAAACACTTCTCTATTCTTCTATTACATTCTACAACCCTCCTCCAAAATATCCAACCCACTCAACACCCCCTCCCATCACCCATGGCTAGCCAAAACACCTCACCCCTCTCCATTTTACCAAAAAAACCCTAGCCCTAAACCTTTCCTATCTCCTTTAACTCCAACTCCAAATGCAATCCCCTTTTTCTTCTCCTTTCCTTTTCATTTCTCCATCAAAACCCTGTCACCATCCCTTCCTCCTTCATCTCCATCACAGCCATAACATCTACATCTCCCTATCATCATCTTCTTCCTCCTTCTCCATTTATTCCATCACAAACTCCAAACTCCACTAAACTTTCACCATCTCCTTTATCTTCTTCAATACAACCACCACCTACAAATCCTTCAGCCAAACCACCTCCACTCCTCCACCACCTAGGCCGGCCACTACCCTAAGCCCTAGGCTGGCCATCCCCTCTTTAAAGACATATCCGGGGAGCATTCTGGTGACCATTCCAGCGACTATTCTGGTAATAACTCCACCATCTTCTTCAACATCACCTTCACTTCACTACTACTACAACTCCTCCTTTACTACTTCCTCTTATACTTCTCTCTCTACTACCACCACCTTCACTCTTATAAACATATCACCAACCCCAGCACCTCTACTTCAACCTCCAACATCACCTTCATCATCATTTCCACCACATTCCTTTTTCCTTCGCCAACAAAATCTAACTCCATCACCTTCACCAACACTACCACCACCACCACCACCCTTCCCTTCTCCTCTCCCTCCTCCTCCTTGAGGCTAGCCACCCTACTTGGCCTCCCCAAGTGGTGGCACACCTCCCTAGAGCCGACGACCACTAAGAGGCCAAGCCCCAATTCACTCATCGCTTTGGCGTTTCCCCGCTACGGAGTTCATGCACATAACTTTCTGGAGTTCCCGGCATTTTCATCGTATTTGTATTTAGACGCGTGTTTTTCCTTGCATCGTTGAGCTTGTATAATATTTGGGTTTGTACTGTATTTGTATATGTGGTTCTGTGTATTTGTACCAGGTTGTATGCATGTACCGATATCATGTGTTGTATCCTGTGTTCGAATGCTTGTAATAGTGTAACAATGTGATATTTGTGCATGTGTTGGTACTAACCATGCAGGTACCCATGTATAGCCTTCAGAGCTTCTGCCCACTCCCAGGATGGCTACTCAATTGGTCTAGGCCGTGCACCCTTATGGGTTTCATCGTAGCTACTAAGGGTGCGCTTAGACCCCATGCTTACTTCAGCCCTTAATGGGCTTATACACAGCCTTCGAGCTTCACACATCTTATGGATAGTCTAGTTACTACCTGTTTATATCTATGACTATGTGGTACTAATATCTCTTGCATGTACCATTGTCTAACTCTGGGTTTCTGCCTACTCCGTGTTGGCCCAGAGGCCCTTCACCCTAGTTTTGATGATGATTAACTCATGTAGTTATAGTTTACTAATAATCTTATGATATTTAGTTTCAGATATTTGATCAAGATATTAGTAGGTGATTAGCTTCAATAAAGGTGTTTTGGAGCTTTCACATGGTGATTCAAAAGCTCGAGCGTCAAGTTCACATCTAGCACTCGTTGGAGTCAAGCTCGGTGGATCATGTTTGGATCGAGTCGGCTGGAGACAAGAAGACATCAGTTTGTTTAGTTTAAGATTTTGTTTAGATCATTGTAAAGATTAGATTGTGTTAATATGCTCAAGATCACAATACACACACTTGTTTAAAGTTTCATGTGTTTTGATTTTTCGGTTTAACCGATCTTGGTTTTCATGTCAAAAACATAGATATAATTCTTTACATGTATATTGGATTCTATCCATATACAATATGCTTCAAAGTTGTTTAAATATCATGTTTTTGTATTTACATGTGTTCTGAAAAAAACGGATTTCCATTTCAAAAATTCAAGTTTGGGAAAATACGGATTTTGGTTTAAGGCAAATTTTCAATCTCACAAAAATGGTTCAAATTGTTTGAAATATGTGTTGAATTTTTGTCACACATATTTGTATTTCAAAGATCTAATAAGAACTGATTTTTGTTGAATTTATATGATTTTATGGGATTTAATAGAAGATAAAAACCTAAGTTTTTAAATCCTAAAAATGGCTGTATTGGCTGTCTGCCGGTCGACTGGACCGGTCAACCAGACCGGTCGACCGAGGCAGAAGTCGGTCGACCGGTCCGGTCGACCGACGTGCACGCAGCCCAGGCAAGTAGGCCGGTCGACCAACCTGGTCAACCGCCAGAGAGCTTTGTTCTCTGGAAATGGCCCCGATCGACCGGCAGAGAGCTGTTGCTCTCTGTATCCTATCCTGGTCGACCGGGCGGTCGACCGGAGGCACAATGGTCAGAAATCTGACCGTTGGGCTGGTGACCGGGCGGTTGACCGGAAGGGCAAAACTGCCCTTTCTAGCTGCCAATGAGCAGATTTGTTTTGGGGCATATATACCCCATTTCTTGAGCTGATTTAAATAAGATTTTTAAGAGCAAAAATTTTCATCTTCTTAAGTGTCTTAACATCAAGTTTTAAAAGTGTCCTTGGGTTCAAAAGATCTATCTTCATTTATTTTAAAAAGTTAGAAAAATTAAAGAAAAAGAGAAGTCTTTAAGATTTATTTTTGTTCTTCATTTCCATTATATCCTAGAAGTTTTCCCAAGTATTTTCTTTGTGTTTTTGATTTCCAAACTCTTTATATTCTCACACTTGAGCTATCATATCTATCCTATCTATTAGGATCTTATTTTTGTGAGAAAATTTTGGTTTGTGGTTGTTGATACCACTAAGTGTTGTTCCCCTCCTTAATTTGTGATATCCCTCTAGTGAGAGGTGATTGAGTTGATATCCCTCTTGTGAGAGGTGATAGTGGAGGTTGTGTTGGAATCTCTCAAGTGTGAGGTGATTGTGGTTGTGTGGCTTTGAGCCTAATCCCTCTACTGAGAGGTTGATTTGTTGTTTGGCTAAGTGCCTATCCCTCTAAGTGTAGAGGTGATTTATTTTGTGCCTTGCCTCTAGTGAGAGGTTGTAGTAGTTGAGAGAGGAGTTGTGTACTCCTAAATTATATTTACCCAAATCCTCAGTGGAGGTTCCCTGTGTGGGAGGTCCTGTGTGGACGAGTTAGTAGAAATCCTTCTGTGTGAAGGCGGGGATGTAGAGCTAGGTGCTCGAACCTCAAAACATATCTTGGTGTTTGCATTTGATCCACTTTCTCTAACGCTCTCTCTTTTATATTGTACCTTACATCATTCATATTGCTCATTCATACTTATATGTTGGTATTGTTATTTGTGTGTCATACTTGTGTTAAACCAAGAGAGCTTCATATAACACCTCAACTCTTATTCAGAGGAATCAAGAGGAGTTAGTCCAGAGCCCTTCATCGGGAATTCGGCTACACTCTTTGGTTACACTAAGTGTGTTGCAATTAGTTTTTAAATCTGCATTATTTGTCATTAGATTAGCCATACACCTATTCCCCCCCTCTAGGTGTACTTTCACTTCGGACTAGCTACCCAATTGGTTTTAGGCCTTGCACCCTTATGGGTTTCGTGGTAGCTACTAAGAGGGTGCCTAGACCCAGATCGTGCTCTAGCCCTCGGGCTCTCTCACCCATTTTCTCTAAAAAGGAGTGCGCTTAGACCTTCAAGTCTCTCATGCTCCGCCTGGTAGGCATGCTTAGCGCTCAACAATTTACCACTAGATTCGTCTAGATGGAACTCTACCGAATTTTATACTCGCTTTTTAAGCCGAGTCATTCCAGTAGCTCTGTCAAGCACTCTAGTGACTAAACACTATTTGATGTCATGCCTCCAACACTGCTTAAGCTCCACTTGATTGTGCTTGGCTGTTACGCTATCACTTGACATGTTTTCTCTTGGTGTGCTAACTCTTGACTGTGATTATCACATTGATAGGAATCATGTACCTGTTATCCTGTATTATATACAGTGACCTATATTTCTATTATACATGTACTCATGTACTCCTGAATTCCTGAACTTGTCCTGCTCCTGCTATTCCGGTAAATTGATAATTATATAATAAATTATAATAAGTCAACTTGCACCGGGTTTGGTGGAAACTAATGGGTCCTGATTAGTTTCATGTATATGGTGGTCATATCCTGTCACGCGTGGCCACATTCTTAAGGGATCACCTGGCGACTACCAGGGATTGTACTGGCACCCCTACTCCTATTATTCCTATCGGGTATGCACAAGCCCTAGGCCATTTTTATGGGATCTTCAATACCCTACTCCAATTCGGTCGGGCAATAAGTCTCGGTACCTAGCGGTACATTTTGGATTAGCACGGATACTCCCTGGTCGTTGTCCCGGACAAGTACGTGACCTATTCTAAACATGGTTTGTCAAACTCTATCAGTTTCCAATAACTGGCTTTATAAATTGTAAGTGAAAGTATGTAGAATGGGTCACATGCTAAAACCTACAACTTAAATTGCCCTAACTATAATTAGATGTTAATATACAAATTGTTGTGTTGTTTTACAACTCAGGTTGTATACCGATCGGATTTTGGTAACATGGGATAAATATATATAGATAAAGGTTTCCTTCGTTGAATTATTCCTTTGGCGTACTAGTCTCATTGAGTCGTAATCTAATCTTGTACGATTAGTTTTAATCATACTCGATTTTATTCTGTTTTATCAGTTTTATCGATTTTATGTTAGTTTAGGAGATACTAGTGTTGCCTTATCTGCTTTACTTATCACCTCCTTGCCTGCTCCTGTATGCCTATGCTCATGATACGCTTTTTAATGCGTGCTTATGATTCAGATTTATCGATACACGTGTGCATATCTCTGCACGCCACTTGGCCCTCATCTTACCACTCGTTGGATAGCTTTTTGACTCCCCTAGACCTTCATGTTCAGATCTCGGAGCTTGGACAAACATGAATCCTTCTGCTGAGGATCAAGCTTACTTTACGGAGCAGGCAGACCAGCTGTGGCTCTAGTCCCCTCTTATGTCTCCCCCTGGTTGGCCCTCCTTGTAGCTCATGAGCAACTTTTGTAATGTTCAAATTGTAAATCTCACTTTTATATTTTCTGGTGATATAATGTTCCTGTAATATTAGATCACACTCTGTAGTAACTATGTACTTGTACTGTTGTATTGGAATGTATATTACTCTCGTACTTTCGCACTCTGATTCTTGCGTGTACTAATGCTTAGCATATATATGTGAGGGTATTTCTGACCTATGTATATACGTTCAAGTAACGTCTCCATAGTCGCGGGATCAGTGCGTTACAGATGCCCTTTTCCTCTGGCTCTACCACTCTATTTATAGGAGAAATAAAAGGTAATATCCTTATAGAACTCAGGCACCCAACCACCAAACGAGAGGGCTCTGAAATGCCGCTTTCGCAGCTTTTCAGGAGAAACCGCGACAATCCTGTAGTGGATGAGGCTGCGTTTTAGGCTCTGGCTTCATCTTGTCCATCCATCAAAAGATACATCCTTAGAATCTTTATTTGGATTCTGGTTTTTTAAAAGATTTCTTTTTTAGATAACTTGAAAAGCAAGTTATCTTCAAATCCAGATTTAAATTTAAATTCTCTACCTTTAACTTTGACTTGGAGCTTAAGCAACCTGATTTAAGTTGATTTTCTCTCAAATTAGGATTGGGATTATCTATGAATCCTTGTCTACCTCTTGATTTCAAATTGATTTGAATTGAAATCTGAATTTAGATAGGATAATTAGAAGATTCTCTTATCTTTATCTTCCTATTTAAATAACTACACACCATACACAAAAGGTGGTTAAATAGTAAAATTAAATAAAATAAATCAGGGATAAATATGCAAATATGATAATAAATGTGCAAATATGAAATGTAATCACACACCATACCTATCTTTTGCTCGCTTTCGATCAAAACTAAAAAAAAACTAATCTAATTATCCACTTTCATATTGCACTTAGTATGTGCTTAAACCTCTAGATTACTCCTATAGGACAATTTTATCTCATGAGGATTTTCAGTAAATTATACCCCCAAATTTTGGTGAAAGAAATAATAGATAAGAAAAAACTAAGATAAAAAGGATAACAAAAAAAGGATAACTGAAAAATAAAGAAAGAAAAGTTATATTATTATTTTTTTATTTCACAACAAGTACTTACTAGCAATTAAATTCATAAGTTTCCAACAAGTTTAAGCATAATCAAGTTCAATCATAAAATCACGAAATCTAATCATTTTTCCTTTGATATTTAAATTCAGTATTTTCACACCAATCCTTTCTAAGTCTTTCAATCTTATGCATCTTTGTGTAAGTGAAAATAGTTTTAGCTTGGGAATATTTGATTCAACTTCACTTTTTCTAAATATACATAATTTTATTTTTGGAAAGAAGTTCGATGTATTATCACTTCGTTCCCCTTTGAGTACTTTTTTTAATATGTATGACTCATCTAATTTTCTTTTGTGTAAGTATCAAGGCTTCTTGAGGCTCTAATACCTAACTAACTGATAATTAGATGTGCTAATACATATATTATATTTATATATATTTTTCTTAAACTTACCTAATTATCTTTCACGTAAATACCAAGACTTGTTTAGACCAAAGCACCTAGCTAATCAAAAATTAGATTTGTTTATTTTTCATATATATATTTTTTCTCTTTTTTGTAATACTATATATTTAAAACAGGCTAAACTAGCATCATCATCCCGAGCATAAAACTTATGTGTACGTGTATATAAGATGCATAATCATGTCAACAAATTCTAGATGGTGTTTAGTTTTCAAAGTTTTTATTTCTGAGTAAAAATTATAGATTCTTTAAAATTGATCTTACCATCAAAATTTCATACTTTGTTGGATTCTTAATTCTTTAAAAATGAGTTATACTCTTTGTAAAATAATTTTTTATATTAAATGTTAGTAATTAAATGTTAGTAAATTTTTTTTAACATCAGTGCACCTCCCCCTCACCTATCTCATGCATTGTCCCCAATGTATGAATGTATGTATATATGTATGAAATGAAATGCAAAAGACCTAGTATTACTGATACATTGGGTCAAAGAGACCTATGACTGTTTCTACTTCTGGAACTGATTTCAAGAACAATTTTAAATATTGACCATTAACCTTGAGTTCATCACCATTCTTATTGTCGCATATCTCTACTGCTCCATGTGAAAACACAGTCCTAACAACGAATGTTCCAGTCATTCGTGATTTCAACTTTCCTTAAAAAAGACGAAGCCTAGAATTGTAGGGTAAGACTTTTTGCCTCGGGACAAAAGTTTTCTCATGATAAATTTATCATGAAAAACCTTAACCCTATTCTTTGTAATTTCGCATTTTCATATGTCTCGTTTCTCAACTCCTTAAGTTGGAAAATTTGTAATTTTTGAAGCTTACCAACCTTGCCTAGATTAAAATTCAATTGTTTGATAACCTATAAGGCTAGTGTTCAAGCTCAACTGGTATGTGGCAGGCCTTATTGATTGGTTGCTAATGTTGCATATTTAATGTCACATTTCCATACTTATGTTAGAATAAAAGCCTGCATTGTCCTAATTATTTGTTTAATTTATTTGCAGGCCCAATCCTTAAGGAGATGAAGAGAAATGAGCCCAAAAGCCCACCAGAATTCTGAATTAAATCAGAGTAAATTTGCACACACAAAATCAGGACAAAATCAAGAGGTTGAAACCGGTTGAGAAGAATCCTCTCAGAATCGATCGGTTAAAGCCAAGAATCCAAGGTCATTTCGTCAGAATCCGGAGCTCAAACGACAAAACCAACAAAGGATAAAGCCAGAAGAAACCCCCGGAGAGACCCACCAACAGGGTGTGGCCATCTGGCCACACCCTGGCCGCGAAAACGCGGCTTGGGCCGCGTTTCCGTGGCAATCTTGGGGAGTTAGGGGGAGCGTTTGCTCCCCCGACCTCCCCGGGATCTTGGTTGTTGGGGTTATGCCTATAAAAGGCCAATATCTACGCTGAAAAAGGACACCAATGCAAATTAGGATTTAGCCTAGTTTTAATTCTTTGTAGTTTAGGGTTTTTCTTTCTTTTTATGTAACTTGTATGTAAACTTAGGGTAGAAGAAGATTCATGTAAGTAAGAGAGGGGCTGATGTTGAGAGTGACACCGACGATGTACCCTACTCCTTTCTTTCATTGTCTCAGCAAGTAATAAAGGTAAATGCTTTGTTTGTTTTCTATTCTGCTTTACTTTACATTTGTTTTGCTTTCCTCTTCCTCTTCTACTTTACCTTGATTGTATTTGTTGAGTTTACAAGTGAATTCCGAAGCAAGTATAACTAAGCTACGTGAGAGCCAGCGATAGTTCATGAAGACGTTCTCCTCTTTCAAGCTCCGCATCACTTCGTTCTTCTTATACTTGACGATATAATGTGCACGGGGACCGAGCTCGAGTTTATGATCTATGCGTTGAACGCCTCCGAAGCAAAAAGGTAGAACTTGCAAAAAGGTTTCCAAGTAAGTCATCACTCAACTAGGTAAGTATCTCTTTACTTTTCTTTACTTCTTTTCTTTTCTTTCTTAGTTTAGATCACCAACCACTTCTTCCAAATCGTTTTCATTCTTCTCTCCACTTCATTGTACATACTCGCTTCATTGTTTTCTGATTTTTCCAACTTCTCATTCTTCCACTTTCTTCTAACTTTAATATAACTTTCTTTTTCATTTTCATAACATAAAATAGAGAAGAACTTTCGCTTATTTTTATAACGATTTCAATAAAACTGTAAATGCTTCTATCGCAAAACCCTCCTTGTGGATCACGACTTTCATAGCCACTTGCTATAGCGGAAGAATTGAGCAACTGCACATTTCCTTTCTTAAGTTCTATAATTTTGTATTTTTTGTGCAGGTTTAGCCTCAATCAAATTTTGGCGCTGTTGCCGGGGAGGGTAAAACGGTTTTTATTGAAATTTGAATTTTTATTGCAAATTTTTTAGAACTAAACGAATTTTCTTCTCTGTTGCAGGTTACAGGGCAAGCAAAGCAGAAAATTATTATTGCAGTGACATACAAGTGGCCTTGGGTCTCTGCTCCAAAAAGCAGAGACCAAGGGCCCTCTGAATTGCCGCGTTTCCACGGCAAAAGCCGCGGATCCGCGGCAAGGACGAGTTGACTACTAACAGCTTTTTGCAGGGCTGCTTAGTTTACAAATTCTAGTTTGCTGCAACTTTAATTTTTCTTATATGCCATAACATAAGCCTGCTAATAATCAACAGTAAAATATTTGTTGAAAAGATAAAAAATTGATTAGACATTTGCATTTTAGGCACGTGTTTTTTTAATTCCTTTATTTTTTTTTACTGTTGAAGAGTGCTGGAGCAAGGTACGTATGCATTGCATTTAGCATAGGACTCACTTCTTGGTTGATTTATATCGCTTTGAGTGAATCTTACATATCTTGTACACTTGCACAAATTGATCTTAAGGGCACTAACCCATAACAAGATAAGGTGGGGATTTAATCACCCTTCCTTAGCCCAAAAATCACATTCCAAGCACTCACTAACCCAAGCCTAACTTAAAATGAGTAGACGTTGGCCCTAGGGACATCTCGGACTCAATTAGGAGATTATCCTAAGGGGGAAAAATGTTGGAATCTGACTCCTGCAAAATCAGTGTCTAGGAAAGGGATTAAGGGCCGAAAGCCCGAAGGTTGGTGGTTATTTAATTAAGGAACGTCTTTGACGGAAAACCTCCCACCAACCTTGCCCTGACCTGGCTGATTAGCTTGTGGTTAAAGTCTACATTAGACCTCCCGTGGACAGTCTAACCAGTTAGGAGTCGTCTAGGTCCTAAGTCTACCCTAACTTAGGCTAGAATTTTTTCTTTTTTTTGTTTGTTTATTTGTTTGTTTTTCTTTGTTTGTATTCTATTGTGTGATATGGACTATAATAATAATTTTTTCAACTACAATAATAATCCATATTACACACCGACTTCATTTTCGGATATTACCAACCCGGCATATCATAACTTTCACCAACCTAGTGTGCCGGATTGGTCTTATCCGAATCAATATGACCCATACCCCCATCTAATAACTATAATTTCCATAATGATTTCAACTCTTCACTGAGTCAGTGGGGATTCACCTCCCCCGAGCATAATTTCCAACCACCTTGCCCTCCTTCTCCACCCAGTCCACATTATGTTCAAGATTCATACTCAGTTCCACCCGTCCAAAATAGGAAACCATCAATTATGGAAATGAGTATGCGTGAGTCCAAACACAAATCCCAAAATCTGATGGACTCACAATTTCACTACCACTTCCAAGACAATTCTTCATCTTTTCATCAAACAATGAACCTATCAACTATGAAAAGATGCTTGAAGCCATGACTCAGGCTCAAAACACTCGTAATCGTGACATAGATATGATGGTCGAATCTCTACGTTCCTACCGTCCTGATGTCATGTTAGAGCCGAAGAGTCATGTAGTTTTGGAAATCAAGATTCCATTTCAGAACAACCATGTGAACTTACCCAAACTCCAAATGATATTGATAGTTTGGCTAGTTTTCCTTTTCCTAAAATAGAACTTGAAAATGATTATGATCCTGAACCCCAACTTAGTGATTCAATTATATTTCCTGATTCGATTATGACTCCGGTATCTTCACCTGACTTCAATCTTTTCCCGGAGTCAACATTGGATCCTGTACCAATTCATAAAGAAATTGAATCACCTATCTTTGAGGATCATGTTGAACTTGACCAACTTTACAATTTTGAAAATCCCATGGATAAATTGGCAAGTTCTCCATTTTTGATATTGAACTCAATGAGATATGGGACCTAGATTCTCACATATGTGATCCAGTTCAACTTTCTGAATCAATATTGACTCCTGTTTTATTACCAAACTTGAATAATATTCTAGAGTCAATTTTGATTCCTCCACCTATCATTCCTGAACTGGAATCACCCATATTAGGTCACATTCCATTGTTGGAAAATATATGTGGACTGGAGTTTCAACTTCTTGACTTGGACCCAATTTCTGAACCTATTTCGACTCCTGAACCTTTACTTGACTTAAGTCACCTTCCTGAGTCGGTATTAGTTCCTGTCCTTCCTGAGTCCAAGTCAACTGTTCTATCATTTCATACTCCATTCTGGGACGAGGTGGTTGACAAATTTGACTCCGAAATTAGTTATGGAATATGGAAATTAGATGGGGTCAAATATTTAATAAAAATCCTTCATGGATATATCTTTTTAATGGGTTATATTAAAGATAGTGCTGGTGGGTTCCTCCGAGACCCAAGAAAAGTTGATTGGGCCGCGTTTCGTGGACCAATCAGACCACCACCGGAACCACCACCTTAAGGTAACCTTTTCCTTCCCTTTCTTCTTTTTCATGCATCTATGCATTAATTCATACATTGAGGACAATGCATGAGATAGGTGTGGGGGAGGGTCTAACATAACTTTTCTTTTTCTTTAAAATAAAAAAAAAATTTAACATTTTTTTTACTTTTAAAAACTTTTTGAAAAATAGAAACAATATTTTGACTTATTTTTGTAAGAAATTAAGTTAATTTTAAGGAATAGGAAAATCCAAATTAGGATTTCTTATACTTGGTCAAAATAAGATTATTTGTTTTATTTATAGAGTTAGGAAGATAATTTGTCAAAGTAATTTAGTCTTGATCTTTACCTTAATGAAATATGCACACTTCATACACTTACACACTTAGGGTTCAAAAACAAAGATTCTTATGCCTTATAAAAGGAAAAAAAACAAGTCTAATTATTGATTAGCTAGGTGCTTTGGCCTAAGAAAGCCTTAGTATTTATGCAAAAGATAATTAGATGAGTTTGAAAAGAAAAAAAAATAACAAGTCTAATTATTGATTAGCTAGGTGCTTTGGCCTAAGTAAGCCTTAGTATTTATGCAAAAGATAATTAGATGAGTTTAAAAATAAAAAAATAAAAAAATGTGTATCCTTTTATTAAGCTGGGTATTTATGCCTCATGAAGCATAAGTATTCACGCCTAAAAGGGGTACATCGTATAAATAAAAACCTTGGTTTCGTGGCCTTATCTGCTCGAGTATTTAAGTCCTTAGGGCTGTTTTCTCACCTGGTGCCCTAAAACTATCCGGTTTGGGTGTCACCGACTGAATGCTTGTTACATGGGCAGATTAGAAAGCCTAATGAAATTGAGGAATAAAAAAAAAGTATATATAAATAAATAAGGCATAAGAGTTAGAGTTAATGAACCCTAAGTCAAAATTTTCACAGTCACAAGGTGCATATGACTTAGGGTAAAGTAATAAACTAGATGAGAAGTACAATTTGACTCCTTACTTTGATTGATAACAAATTTTTGAATAGAGACTAAGTTTAGGAATGAAAAATTCGGTTTCCTTATAACTTATAGATTGCTTAAATCTTACAATCATATTTCAAATATTTTTCTCTTTCAAAATGCTTTTCGAAAATACTAACTCTTTATTTCTCTTTCTTTATGGATTTTGTGGGTGCAATCCGCTGAAAACCCTCATGAGACAACACTCGTCCTCTAGGGGTAACCTAGAGGTTTAACGGCTTGTTGCACATGCTCAGTGTAATCGCGCGACCTGCGAAAGTGGTCTAATAATCCTTGGTATAGCTTAGTTGTTTTGCTCGAGGACGAGCAAAAGATAGGTATGGGGGTGTGATTGGTTGCTAATGTTGCATATTTAATGTCACATTTCCATACTTATTTTAGAATAAAAGCCTGCATTGTCCTAATTATTTGTTTAATTTATTTGCAGGCCCAATCCTTAAGGAGATGAAGAGAAATGAGCCCAAAAGCCCACCAGAATTCTGAATTAAATCAGAATAAATTCACACACACAAAATCAGGGCAAAATCAAGAGGTTGAAACCGGTTGAGAAGAATCCTCTCAGAATCGATCGGTTAAAACCAAGAATCCAAGGTCATTTCGTCAGAATCTGGAGCTCAAACGACAAAACCAACAAAGGATAAAGCCAGAAGAAACCCCCGGAGAGACCCACCAACAGGGTGTGGCCATCTGGCCACACCCTGGCGCGGAAACGCGGCTTGGGCCGCGTTTCCGCGGCAATCTTGGGGAGTTAGGGGGAGCGTTTGCTCCCCCGACCTCCCCGGGATCTTGGTTGTTGGGGTTATACCTATAAAAGGCCAGTATCTACGCTGAAAAAGGACGCCAATGCAGATTAGGATTTAGCCTAGTTTTAATTCTTTGTAGTTTAGGGTTTTTCTTTCTTTTTATGTAACTTGTATGTAAACTTAGGGTAGAAGAAGATTCATGTAAGTAAGAGAGAGGGGCTGATGTTGAGAGTGACACCGACGATGTACCCTACTCCTTTCTTTCATTGTCTCAGCAAGTAATAAAGGTAAATGCTTTGTTTGTTTTCTATTCTGCTTTACTTTACATTTGTTTTGCTTTCCTCTTCCTCTTCTACTTTACCTTGGTTGTATTTGTTGAGTTTACAAGTGAATTCCGAAGCAAGTATAACTAAGCTACGTGAGAGCCAGCGATAGTTCATGAAGACGTTCTCCTCTTCCAAGCTCCGCATCACTTCGTTCTTCTTATACTTGACGATATAATGTGCACGGGGACCGAGCTCGAGTTTATGATCTATGCGTTGAACGCCTCCGAAGCAAAAAGGTAGAACTTGCAAAAAGGTTTCCAAGTAAGTCATCACTCAACCTAGGTAAGTATCTCTTTACTTTTCTTTACTTCTTTTCTTTTCTTTCTTAGTTTAGATCACCAACCACTTCTTCCAAATCATTTTCATTCTTCTCTCCACTTCATTGTACATACTCGCTTCATTGTTTTCTGATTTTTCCAACTTCTCATTCTTCCACTTTCTTCTAACTTTAATATAACTTTCTTTTTCATTTTCATAACATAAAACAGAGAAGAACTTTCGCTTATTTTTATAACGATTTCAATAAAACTGTAAACGCTTCTATCGCAAAACCCTCCTTGTGGATCACGACCCGCATAGCCACTTGCTATAGCGGAAGAATTGAGCAACTGCACATTTCCTTTCTTAAGTTCTATAATTTTGTATTTTTTGTGCAGGTTTAGCCTCAATCACTTATCAAAAATCAACCTATAAGGAGACATACCTAAAATCATTTTCAAAGCGGTCCGATAGGTCCATAGTGCATCTACGAGCTTGGTGGATCAGTCTTTCCGATTTTAACTCATGATTTTCTCCCAAATAAGTTTTATTTGTCAATTAGAGACCTCTAACCTGCCCACTTATTTGACGATGGTAGGGTGTGAACGATTTGTGTGTGATGGCATATTTTCACATAAGAACTTCAAAATTTCTATTGCAGAAATGAGTGCCATTATCGCTGATTATGGCTCGAGGGGTTTCGGAGCGAGAAAAAATATTCTCTTTCAATAACTTGACAACAACTTTGTTGTTATTTATCTTGCAAGGAATGACCTCTACCCCCTTAGACACATAGTCCACAACCACCAAGATGTATTGGTGTCCAAATGAATTAGGAAAAGGACCCATAAAGTCGATTTCCCTAATGTTAAATAGTTCTACTTTTAGAATTGGGTTGTGGGTCATCATATTACACTTCAAAATCCTACCCATCATTTGACACTTTAGGCACGTCTTGCAAAAGTCAAAGCCATTTTTAAATAAAGTGGGCCAATAAAACCCACTCTGTAGCACTTTTTTGGCAGTTTTACGGGGACCAAAATTCTACCACATGCAAGCTCTTGATAAAAGGATAGAACACTCTTAACTTTCTCATTCGGGATGCATCTCCTAATGATTTGGTTGGAACAATATCTGAAGAGATATGGTTCCTCTTAGAAGAAATATCAGACTTAAGACGTAACATCTTATTTTGACCAGTGAGATGGAGTTTGGTTTGTGACTAAGTAATTAATTATGTCGGTAAACCATGGTTCCCTAAAGGTTGCTAAAAGTTGTTTATCAAGAAGGTCATCATTAATTGGTAACTCGTCGGAGGGAGCATTTGGGATGCGTGAGAGGTGATCGACGATGACATTTTTGACACGCTTTTTATCTCGAATTTTGAGATCAAACTCTTGAAGAAGGAGGATCCAACGAATGAGTGGGGCCTTCGCATCCATCTTAAGCATTAAGTATCAAAGCGCAGAATTGTCAGTGAATATGGTGGTTTTGGTCCTAAGTAAGTATGGACGAAAATTTTTCAATACAAACACTACAACCAAGATTTCCTTCTCGGTTGTAATGTAATTTAATTGTGTTGGCCCAAAAGTCTAGCCCTAGTTTTGATGATGATAACCACATGAAGTTTTTTGATCTAACATTTCTATCTATACAAGTTTCAAGTAAAAAGATAAATCCAAGTTTAAGTATGGCTTCTTCATAAAGACTCACAAGTTTATGAAGCCCTCAAGATGGTGATCCTAGAGATAGACTATCTAGATTAAGTTGAAGTACACATTCTAAGGATACAAGCTCAAGGAGTTTACTTTGGCTGAGAACAGATTTTTCTTTCTTTTGCATAGGTTTTTAGATTGTTAAAACCAAGAAGTGGAGTGTTGGTTAGCTCATGAGATTAACTCACACACACACAAGAATATCTTTTTGAATGTTGATTTCATGGATTTTGAATATGGATTTCAAAGATAGAAAAATAAGTTTTGTTTTAAGTAAGTTTCTATTTTGGAAAAATTTTGAATATTTTAAAAGAGAGTATTTTTCTACAAAATATGAGCTCTACTTGTTTGGTTTGTATTAATCGTTGAGCACACATTTTTGAACTTCATCATTTCTTAAAGAACTATATTTTGTACATATTTATTGGAAAAATATGTCTGAAAGTCAAAACAATTTTTCAAAACAGATTTCTGATCCTGCCTTTTTGCTCAAGATCGGTCGACCGAGCGGTCGACTAGGCAGTCGATCGAAGTGCACAAGTAAGTTATTGTACATGTCGGGCGACCGGGCGGTTGACTAACTGTAAACCCTTTGCTCTCTATTTGGATCGTCGACCGGCCAGTCGACCGACTTTGCCCAATGGTCATATTTTTGACCGTTGGTGGTTGACCAGGCGGTCGACCGACTTGGCAGTTCTTGCACCTTTTTGCTTTAATGACTACATTATTAGAGAGCTATTTAAGGCCTAATAAAAATAACTATATAGGTTTTCTCTCTATTTTTGAGTACCTATATATAGTAACCCTATTGACCATTAGTTAATACCAAGAAGAACTTAAGAAGAACCAAAAGATAATACTTTCGCTCATTTTAGATTCAATTTTCAAAGAGAAAAATTCAAAAAAGAAGTGTTCTTTAATTCAAATCCCATTCCAAATCTCTCTTGTTTTTATTCTCACACTCCACTGAATACAAGCTTTCCTAAACACAAATCTCTGAGCTAAAAATCTATTCTTAGTTATAGGATTGCATTTTGTTAGCCTTTTTTGTGATCTTAGAAAGGTTATCTTCATTGTAATTGAGAAGAGTTGTAAAGGTTGAGGCCTCATACGAGCTTGCGGGTTCATCATTTATAAGGTATAGAAGACACCAAGTGAGAGGACTTGTGGGTTCGGTTCGTTCTTAAAGAAAGATCTCATGGCATCAAACAATAGTGGAAATCCTTCACGCGGTGAAGGCGGGGACGTAGAGCGTCGCTCGAACCTCAAAATAATCCTCTTATGTTTGTGATTGCTTACTCTCTCTTTCTTATCTCTTTAACTCACTCTCTCTATTTGCATGCTATAATTGCTCTTCATTTTATTGCAATCTTCTATTGTGCAATTTGATAATTGTGTTAGATATTGCTGTTTGCTTAGATTGTTAGACTTAGTTTTTATTCCGCATTATTTGCCATCAACTTATAGCCATCACCTATTCACCCCCTAAGTGAATTACAATTGGTATCATAGCCTAAACCCTAGTTTTTGGTTTACCACCATAGGGAGATCCTCTAGTTGGCTATATTTATTGTATTTGTTACTTAATTTATATTATTGCTTGATTTCATGGCATCACGTGACCTCT
Organism: Agave tequilana; assembly: GCA_038442645.1. NCBI lineage: Eukaryota > Viridiplantae > Streptophyta > Magnoliopsida > Asparagales > Asparagaceae > Agave > Agave tequilana. The sequence continues at coordinate 178,485 of JAVJIF010006209.1, forward strand.
CTAGCATTAAATCCTACCCAAGTTTGATGGGTTGAATTTTCCCATATGGAAAGTGAAGATGACCCTTTTCTTTAAGTCTCTAGGATTTAGATTTGCAAAGACCATTACTAAGAAATTTGTAGAACCTCACGGTGATGAGGATTCATGGTCCGAGGCAACCACCAATGATTATGAGCTCAAGGCAAGGGCACAATATACACTAACATAAGCATTGAACGATGATGACTTATCACATATTATTAATTATAAGTCGGCTTATGAGGCATGGAATGACTTGATTATTACCCATGAGGGCACCTTACAAGTTAAACATTCTAAGAGTGATTTGTTCTGTTCTCAATATGAGAACTTTTACATGCTTGAAAATGAATCCATAGACGAAATGCTTACCTATTTTACTAAAATCACTAATGGTTTGTCTTCCTTAGGTGATTCTATTGATAATGATAAAATGGTAAGGAAGGTGATAAGAGCTCTTCTCAAGGCTTGGAAGGTCAAGGGAACTACTCTTAAGGAATTGAATGATCGTGAGGAGATAGATTTCTCTGAACTTATTGGGAACCTCAAAACCTATGAAATAGAAATGAAGGCGCGAGAAGGGAGAGAACCTACCAAGAAGAAATCGATTGCTTTTAAAGCAAATTCCTCTATTGAAGATCAAGAAGAGTCATCAGAAGAAGGTGAAGAAGACTTCATTATGCTTATCTGGAAGGTGGGAAGAATGTTCTATAAGAGAGGAGACAAAGTAACTACTGAAGAGGTAGACCATAAGAAAAGTTTGAAACAAAGAAGGAGGAGATGGGTCCTTTCTTTCATTGCAAGAAAACAAGACATTTCATTGCGGATTGCCCATCTTTACAAGCGCTCGCATCAAATAAGTTGCACAAGAAGAAGAAGGCTTTGAAGGCCACTTGGGATGACTCAAAAACGGAGTCCGATGATGAAGAGGTCGACATCGCAAATGTTTGCTTTATGGCAAACAGAGAGAAAACTTCAAAGGTAACTCTTGAAACCTCTCTAGATGATGATGAACTCACCATGGGTGAATTGGCTAAATTTTTGAAGAACATTAAAGTTGATATGAGATTTCAAATTTTCAAAACTAGAAATTGAGAAAAAATGATATTTTGAAAATAAACTAGAGATTGTTTTGAAAGAAAGAGAAGATCTTTCATTGTGTTTTCAAAAAAGCAATGATGATTTTGAAAATCACTAACGTTTTTGTAGAAAAGCCTTAGCACAAGTTTTGATAAAAATGAACTTCAATCTTTGAAAAATAGAATGAATGATTTAGATTCTACTTTAAAGATTTGTACTTTCAATGTTAAGAACCTAAAGGAAACACATTTCATATGCTCACACCAAGCATGACCACAATGCACATCACCATCATGCATTTATGGCAAAGTGTACACTTGTACACATTGTGACCGCAAAGGTCATTTAGCCAAGTTTTACTATTCAAAATTAAATATGAAGGCTAAAAATATATGGGTTCGAGAAAATACTAACCCCCAAGGACTCAAAAGACATGGGTACCAAAAACACACAAAATTTATTTGATTTAGGTGTGTCATCCTCCAAGACATAGGAGAAAATAGTACCTTGGTGGTGAATGCAATGGAGCTCAAGCAATCTATAATGTGAATGCATCACTATCAAAGACTAGGTGGGAGAACACCACCTATTTGGAGAATTTTTGCTTACACTGGTAGCATCTCCAAAATTTTGAGTTTTTAAATTCCACATACATGCTTAAGTTTGTCTATAGCTTAACATTGCTTAATTATTTAGTGTAGTATCTGTTGGCCCAAAAGCCCATCACTCTAGTTTTGATAATAATTAACTCATGTAGTTATAGTACTAATGATCTTATATTTATTTAGTCTCAGATATTTGATCAAGATCTTAGTAGGTGTTTAGCTTCAACAAAGAATTTCAAGTCAAAGTTTTAAAACTAGCACGTGTTGATTCAAGAGCTCGCGCATCATGATTGCATCAAGTACTTAAGAAGAGTCTAGCTCATTGGATCAAAGTTTGGACCAAATCAAGAAGGAGAAGAAGATTTTCAAGTGAAGATTTTCAAGAGAAGGCTTGTGTCATGTTTGTAAGTGTCAAAGATTTTATTTTAAGATAAAATGTAAAGGATAGATTAATTGGTGGATTGCTCAAGTTCATATATACTCACACACAAGATTTATTTGTGTTTTCATAAAAGAGTTTTCGTTTTGAAAAATACCGTTTTTGTTCTTAAGCTTCAAAATATACTAGTGTTTTATCAAAACTTATTTTAGAGCTTAATGTCAAAATATAGATATTACATCATATATGTGTAGTGGTTCATATCCATATACACTAAGCTTTAAAAGTGTTTAGAATATCTTATTTTGTATTTGGAAAAGTTTTGAAAAAATCGTTTTGAAAAAATACAGGTTTTTGTTTAAGGCAAAACTTCTATATTACAAAAATAGTTCAAAATATTTGTAACATGTTTTGATTTTTACTCAAACATGTTTGTATTTCAAAGTATATCAATGAACTTATTTTTGTAGAATTTATCAGAATTTATTGGATTTCATTGAAGGAAAAAGACCGAGTTTTTAAATCCCTAAAAACTTGTTTCTGGACTTCTGCCGGTCGACCGCACGATCGACCGAGCCAGAGGTCGGTCGACCGGGCGGTCGACCGACGTGCACAAACGTGCATGGCCAAGGGCCGGTCGACCGCACGGTCGACCGCCAGAGAGCCTCTGCTCTCTGGAAATGGCCCGGTTGACCGCTGCACAACGATCAGAAATCTGACCGTTGGCCGGTCGACCGGGCGGTCGACCGACAACAGACCAGGCTGCTGAGTTGGCCTCAAACGACCATATTTTGGGAGCCTATAAAAAGGGCTTCCCTTGGACAGTTTTTTACAAGATTTGAGGAGAGTTTTTGGGGGTAGTTTTTCCTACCTATCTCAGTGATTTTCTCCACAAGTTTTAGAGCCAAATACTTTCACATCAGAAGGAGAGTTTTTCAAGAGTGTTTTGTAAAAGAGATTTCTTGAGTTTTTCACCACCAAATCAATCCAAGTTTTTCTCACATACACTTGAGCTATACATTGCTACATCCATCCTATAGGGATCTTTGTTGTGAGAGTGTTTGAGGTGATCAAAGTGTTTAGATCATCAAAGTGTTCTACTTTGTATTTGAGGAGGCAGACTTGCGGGTTCGCGTTGTTTCAAGTTCTAGTGAGAGCTCGGTGTAGAGGTGCGACCTCGGCAAGCTAGTGTGCTTGCGGTGTGTTGTTCTTGCGGGAACAAGAGAGGGACTAGTGAGTCCAAAGAGTTCTAGTATGAACTCGTTCTAGGTGTTGCGGCACCAAGTGATCTGGTGGGATCAGTTTTTAGTTGAAATCCTTCATAGTGTTGAAGGCGAGGACGTAGAGCAAGGGTGCTCGAATCTCGAAACAAATCTCCCGCATTTGTGATTGCTCTCTCTATCTCTCACTTGTGTTTATATCTTGCATGCTTAAATTGCTTTCATTTTATATGCTTGATATATTCTTGTGCTTATTTGATATATGCTTGGGATTGTTTGCTCACACTTGTATTCAACCAAGAGAGTCATAGCGGCACCTCAACTCTTATCTAGAGGAATCTTGAGGAGTTAGTCCAGAGCCTTCGCTGGGAATTCGGTTACACTCTTTGGTTATATCTTGTGTGTTTAGCTTAATAGTTTTTAATTTGATTAAATAGTTTTAATTCTGCATTAATTCATCATTAGATTAGCTAGTCACCTATTCACCCCCCTCTAGGTGATTTCAATTGGTATCAGAGCTTGGTGCTCTTTATTTGGGTCTAACAACCTAGAGTTAAAGATCCTTATTTTTGGCTAATCACAATATTTATACACACACATGATTTCATGTCACCTCCCACTTTTGATATTCTTAACATCCAAACTTGGAAGGTTAAGATGCCAATGTACCTCAAGGCCTTAGGGATTCATGTTTATTTTGCCATTATTAAAGATTCTTATTGTGTAAATGGTAAACATCTAGAGGCTAATACAAAAGCCATCCATGCTTTAAAGTCAACTCTAAATGATAAATATTTATCTAGAGTTTTTAACTTTGATTGGCTTTTGTAGTATGAAACACTATAGTTTCCCTTGGCGAACAAAAGCAATATTATGCGGGGAGCGACTCGGATGATGGACGTGACGCTTCCAACTTGTGCTATATGGTCCAAGGGGATAACCCCCTTGAGGTAAACTCTGAATCCGAGCTAGAAGAAGATATTGACACGTCTTATGATGAGCTTGAATCTTTTTGTCAACAACTTCTTGAAAAATATGAGTTGCTTAAAAAGGATAATAAGAAATTGAAAAATAAATTTGATTCCATGTTGAAAGAGAAAGATTCTTTTCAAAATAAATTGAAATGCATTTCAAAAGAAAATGATATGTTGAAAAAGGATAATATTTCCTTGACTTCTAAATTGAATGATCTTTGTGAAGGAAATACTTCTTTGAAAAATAAAATTATTTTGGTGGAAAAAGAAAAGGAAATTGCTTTGATTGAAAACAATTCTTTAAAAAGAAAATTTGTTTCAAAGGAAAAGGAAAATGTTTCTAAAAAGAACAAGATTGTTGTTTCTTATTCTCACTATGCTTTTCATGCAACCATTGATAAAAATGAGATTAAATTTTGAAAAATAGAATAGATTTTTTGAGCTCAACTTTGAGCAATTGTGCATTAATCATTCTAGATTGGAAACCTTGTTTCAAAAGAAACAAGCTCCACATGTTCATGCACATCACCCACGGCACACATATGCACACTTTGCACACCATGATCACAGTCATTCACATGTGCATCCTAGAGTGTACAAATGTACAAATTGCGGCCGCAAAGGCCACATAGCAAAATTTTGTTATGATAAGGTAAATTCTTTAAATTTTGCTAATTAAAATGTTTGGGTTCCGAATGATGCTAACCCCCGTGAACCTAAAAGAAAATGGGTACCAAAATCTCCACCACATGTATTTGATGTAGGTGTGAGCTTTCACATGACGTGAGAGAGTTGGTGCCTTGGTGGTGGATGCATGAGCTAGATGGACACAACAAATTGATGCATCACTATCAAGGTAGTTTTGGTGGGAAGACCACCATGTTTTGGAGACTTAGAGAATAGTGCATATGGTTTGTTAAGTATCTCTAAACTCCTATTTTATTTTACATGCATTTACATTAATAATTTTTAGCATGTTTTTATGATCATGTTTTGATTGTGCTTCATGTGGTGTATACTTGTTTAGATATAGTTTTCATTAAAACTTGTGTATATATTTGTACAAGTAGTGAGCAACATTTGATTCTTATATGTTTGTACTCCATTGCTCATTTGTACTCATTATATGTAAATGTATAACCTAGTTTTGATGATTCCTTCATTTAACTTGTTTCCCTATTTTTGTGCATATTTTGCTTCATGTATATGTAATTCTTGTTCGAAACTAATAAATATACATGTATACTCTTGAGTCACTCGCCTTCATGTAAATTATATTATGGACTCATTTGTGTTTAGCATATGTATGTATATTGTTAGTTTTGATAAAACATACATATACCTTGAAGTTTATTTTTACTTGAAAAATAAATCTTTATGATTTTTCACATGTTTGATGTCTACTTTTCATGATTATGTTAATCACATAATCATTGTACACTCACATTATTTTTGTTTACTCATGATTTTGTTTCATGAGCACATGTTTGAGTTTTATAGATTTTGAGTGTCAACTTTTGTGTATTTAGTATGATTCATGAGGTATATATGTTTTGTTTTCATGTTTGAAGGATCTTTTAACTAGTATTTTTAAAAAAAATTACTTTAACTAGTTATGAATTCTTCAATGGGTAGAGTTTTCAAATTATGCAAAATATTTTCAAACTCTTATTTTGATAACCCCTACCAACCCTTTAAAAGGGAGGATGGATGGGCGACCATGCCTTGTATGCTCAAATTAAATATCTTTTATCATGTGCATGAATAGGATGGATAGTATGAGTTAACCACATGTTCTTCATAAAATTCTATTTTTGTATACTCATATATGTTTTCTTATATATGTATGCTTCAAATATCAAATAATATCAATTCAATTGGTATTTTTATTTTCATACATATATAGATTTGATTGTGCTTGATTTATATATCCATACATGTTTAAAGTACAAATTATGTTTATACTAAGCTTGACTTAAATCTTGATTTCAATTGGTATCTCAATTAATATTTTAATAAGCTTATGCATTACTTTCAATTGGTATCAAAATATACTTCATACTTTACCATTTATTTGATATCAAAATGTACAATATACTTCAATTGGTATCTATATGTTTCAGTTTCAATTTGGTTTCGATTTCATGTTGGTATCAAAAATGTTTTACCTTTTATTTGGTATCAAAAATTTACCATATATTTCAATTGGTATCACAATATAAAATATTTTACTTTCATTGGTATCAAAATTTACAAATATTTCTATTTCAATTGGTATCAAAATTCCCAATTTCAATAGGTATCAAAAATCTTGTGATATCTTAAAATTTTGTTTCTTACAAGTGGTATCTCAAACTTTGGTTTAAGAAAATTCAAAATTTGTCTTTAAAGTGATTTTTAAAATATTTTGATATGTATTGCCTATATGCAAGTGGAGCTTAACATCTCTTCTATATATAGATTCATGTTGAGTGTATCTTATATTGAGGAGCTTGACATCTCTTCTTTATGTGGTACACGTGTGTAGGGGAAGCTTAACATCTCCACTTATGTATTGTATATTATTCTTTATGTGAGTTAGGGTTTTGTCATCCCTTCTTCGTATAATGCATGTATGCAGGGAGCTAACTTAACATCTTCCTCTTCATGAATGTATATCACATATATATCCTTATTATTGATTTATTTTTCACCCTTTGTTGATGATTGACAAAAAGAGGGAGAATGATTTGAGTTTATATATGCATATTTAGAAATTGAGTTTATGCATATATTGAGTTTATACAAAATAAGGGAGAAGGATTTTGAAAGTTTATACAAAATGAGGGAGAATGTTTTTTGGAGAAAAGACTTTATGCATGTTTCTTTCACCTTATTTATGTATATATATTTGTTTAATTTTATACACTTCATTGTAATATCTATTTGTTTATTGTTATGCATGAGTTAAGGGGGAGCTTCTATGAAACTTAACTTTAATCCATGCATATATAACTCCATCAGTTTTGTCATCATCAAAAAGGGGGAGATTGTTGGCCCAAAGGGCCATCACTCTAGCTTTGATGATGATTAACTCATGTAGTTATAGTACTAATGATCTTGTGTTTATTTAGTCTCAGATATTTGATCAAGATCTTAGTAGGTGTTTAACTTCAACAAAGGATTCAAGTCAAAGTTTTGGAGCTAGCACGTGTTGATTCAAGAGCTCACGCATCATGATTGCATCAAGTATTCAAGAGGAGTCTAGCTCATTGGATCAAAGTTTGGACCAAGTCAAGAAGGAGAAAAGATTTTCAAGAGAAGACTTGTGTCATGTTTGTAAGTGTTAAAGATTTTATTTTTAGATAAAATGTAAAGGATAGATTAGTTGGTGGATTGCTCAAGTTCATATACACTCACACACAAGATTTATATGTGTTGTCATAAAAGAGTTTTCGTTTTGGAAAATACATGTTTGGTTTTTAAGCTTCAAAATATACTTGTGTTTTATCAAAACTTATTTTAGAGATTAATGTCAAAAACATAGATATTACATCATATATGTGTAGTGGATCATATTCATACACACTAAGCTTTAAAAGTGTTTAGAATATCTTGTTTTTGTATTTGTTAAAGTTTTAGAAAAATCGTTTTGGAAAAATACAGGTCTTTGTTTAAGACAAAACTTCTATATTATAAAAATGGTTCAAAATATTTGTAACATGTTTTGATTTTTACTCAAACATGCTTGTATTTCAAAGTATATCAATGAACTTATTTTTGTAGAATTTATCAGAATTTATGGGATTTTATTGAAGGAAAAAGACCGAGTTTTTAAATCCCTAAAAACCTGTTTCTGGCCTTCTGTCGGTCAACCGCACGGTCGACCGAGGTCGGTCGACCGGGCGGTCGACCGACGTGCACAAACATGCATGGCCAAGGGCCAGTCGACCGTACGATCGACCGCCAGAGAGCCTCTGCTCTCTGGAAATGGCCCGGTCGACCGAGCGGTCAACTGCTGGGTCATTTGACAGTTTACGGTCGACCGCTGGCACAAAGCTCAGAAATCTAACCGTTGGCGGTCGTCCAGGTGGTCGACTGACAGCAGACCAGGCTTCTGAGTTGGCCTCCAATGACCATATTTTGGGAGCCTATAAAGGGGCTTCCCTTGGACTGTTTTCTACAAGATTTGAGAAGAGTTTTTGGGCTAGTTTTTCCTACCTATCTCAGTAGTTTTGTCCATAAGTTTTAGAGCCAAATACTTACATATCAAAAGGAGAGTTTTTCAAGAGTGTTTTGTAAAAGAGATTTCTTGAGTTTTTCACCACGAAATCAATTCAAGTTTTTCTCACATACACTTGAGCTATCCGTTGGTACATCTATCCTATAGGGATCTTTGTTGTGAGAGTGTTTGAGGTGATCAAAGTGTTTAGATCACCAAAGTATTCTACTTTGTATTTGAGGAGGCAGACTTGCAGGTTCGCGTTGTTTCGAGTTCTAGTGAGAGCTCGGTGTAGAGGTGCGGCCTCGGCAAGCTAGTGTGTTTGCGGTGTGTTGTTCTTGCGGGAACAAGAGAGGGACTAGTGAGTCCAAGGAGTTCTAGCGTGAACTCGTTCTAGTTTTTAGTGGAAATCGGTTTTTAGTGAAAATCCTTCATAGTGTTGAAGGCGGGGACGTAGAGCAAGGGTGCTCGAATCTCGAAACAATCTCCCGTGTTTGCGATTGCTCTCTCTATCTCTCACTTGTGTTTATATCTTGCATGCTTAAATTGTTTTCATCTTTATATGCTTGATATATTCTTGTGCTTATTTGATATATACTTGGGATTGTTTGCTCACACTTGTATTCAACCAAGAGAGTCATAGCGGCACCTCAACTCTTATCTAGAGGAATCTTGAGGAGTTAGTCCAGAGCCCTTCACCGGGAATTCAGCTACACTCTTTGGGTATACCTTGTGTGTTTAGCTTAATAGTTTTTAGTTTGCTTAAATAGTTTTAATTCCACATTAATTCATCATTATATTAGCTAGTCACCTATTTACCCCCCTCTAGGTGATTTCAATATCTCTACATTAATTGCATGTTAATGTTTAACTATTTTTAGTCTCTATACATGATTTTCATTGCAGACATACTCTTGTTGAAAATTAGTACCTCCATCTTTAGATTATTTTCATGTATAGGAACTATTGTTTGTTGACTTGTATTGTGTATAAGCATTTTGTTATTATATCTTGTTGAATAACATATTCTTGTTTAATTTTTTTCGCATTTATTCATTATTGAGCAATTCAAATAAGAAAAGCAAAGAGCATCTCAACTCGTGATTTAGAGGAAGAATGAGGAGAAGTTCAGAGCCCGTCAAGGAATCCGACTTCATTTCTTATTTAATTAGCTTACTTTATGAATTAAATCAATATATGATTTTTGTGAAATTTTGTGAATATTTTCAACATATTATTTATTAAAATATGTCCATTTTAAATTTCTTGGATTAGATTATTCCTGGATGTTTATCTCTATCTATAGAATATTTTAAAAATTACTTTCAAAATTTATTCTATAAAAATCTATTTGTATTTAAAACTGTTTTTGTTTGGGAAGCAGCCTCGGTCGACCGACTGGGACTCTCTAAATTGCTTCGGTTGACCGAGTAAGCTTGTCATATGGCTTACCCCTTCTACTAGTCGACTGGGAGGTCGACCGACATCATGAGAGATTGTTTGTCTGTGCTTTCGGGTTGTGCCGGTCGATAGGACGGTCGACTGACAGTCGAATATATATATATATATATATATATATATATATATATATATATATATATATATATATATATATGAAAGTGCTCTGATGCCAATTGAAAGCACACCTAGAGGGGGGTGAATAGGTGTAAATGCTAATCTAGAAACTAAGTGCGCTAAATGCGGAAGCTAATGCAAATATTGCAACACACTTAATACAACACACAAGTGCAGCCGAATTTCCCGTGAAGGGCTCTGCACTAACTCCTCTTGATTCCCCTTGAATGGTTGAGGTGCTATGTGAAGCTCTTGTGGTTAAGTATAAGTGAGGCGCACACAAACAACCAAGCATATAAGATGAATAGGCAATATGAATATATGCAAGGAAACACAAGCAATATGAATGATATGAATGACAATAAGAATGATGCCATGCACAACACAAATAGAGAGAGAGGGTTAGAGAGACAATGGATCAAACGCTAACAACAAGATATGTTTCGAGGTTCGAGCCCTAGCTCTACATCCCCGCCTTCACCACCGTGAAGGATTTCCAATCCACTATCTCCCACCGAGGGAACCTCCACCGAGGAGGATTTGTTATAACAAGGGAGTACCGAACTCCTCTCTCAAACACTGCCTCACAACCGAGGGGTAGGCCCGTAGCCAATACAACAACCAATCCACCTCACACTTGAGGGATACAAACCAACAACCAACTCCACCTCACCAAGAGGGAGTAAACACCAATCTCCACCTCTACCAAGAGGGAGCAAACCAATCACCTCAAATCCACAACCTCAACCTCTACCAAAGAGGGAGCAACCAAATAATGAGGGTTTACAATAGGTGGTCTCTTTCTACCACAAACAATCTCTCCTTTTCCACAAACAAAAGATCCTAAATAGATTAGGATAGCAGATAGGCTCAAGTGTGGAAAACAAGTGTTTTGATCAAAGAAAAACTCTTGGGAAAATACCAAATAGATATTGAAATGAAGAACAATAAACCAATTTCCCAAAAACCTATTTTCTTTGAAATAACAAAACACTTAAAACAAACAAGATGGATCTTTTGGCACTTAAAACTCTTTTGAAAACGTGTAAAAACACTTCAGAAAAGTAGGAATTTTTGCTCTTGAAAATCTTAGTTAAAACCATGAAGAGATGGGGTATTTATAGCCCCAAAACAAAACTAGCCGTTAGGCTATCTGGCAGCCTGACAGGCTACCGGTCGGCCGGCCCGACCGACCGCCAACGGTCAGAAATGTGACTGTTGGGGCAACCCGGTCGACTGCCCGGCCGACCGAAATAAACAGAGAGCACTGCTCTCAGTTACGGTCGACCGCCCGGTCGGCTGTCCCAATGTGTGCCAGACGTGCACGGTTCTGTACACGTCGGTCGACCGTACGGGTCGACCGGCTTATGGTTCGGTCGACCCATGCGGTCGGCCAACTTGGCCTGACAGACAGGTCTGGGTCAGAAACATATGTTGAAAATATTTTAGAAAATCTTTTTAAGTCTTGTAAAAATACCCAAAAATAGTTTTATCATTTTGCATTGATATATAAACATGTGATAAAAATGTCAACTAAATATCAAGCATATGAAACTATTTTTGTGTTTAAACATTTTTACCAAAAACCAAAACATGTATTTTTATCAAACTTGAATTTTTCAATACATGAATAAGATAGTCAAAATAAGTTTGTATAGGAAGTTTAAGCATGCATGTATAAGTAGAATACATCTACTATACATATAAACCATGTAAACTTGTTTGATCAATCTATTCATGAAAACAAATATCGGTTAAACTAAAAACCAAAAAACCAATATCCAAACATAAAACTTGTGTGTGTTGTGAACTTGAGCATATCAACTATTCTAAGCTTTATAATTTGGATCTAAATACAAAACTAAACTAGGGTACCGAAGTCTTCTTGACGATCTTCATCTTCAAGTAGACTCGATCCCAAACCGTGATCCACCGAGTGCAAATGAGTAATCTTGAAGTTCGGGCACCGGAATCACCATGTGAAAGCTTCTAAACTCCTCTTTTTGAAGCAATCACCAACTAATATCTTGTTACAAGACTAAAAACACAAGAATATTAGTAAACATAACTACATGAGTTAATCATCATCAAAACTAGGGTGGAAGGCCTTTGGGCTAACAATCTCCCCCCTTTTGATGATGACAAAACTCATGGAGTTATATATGCATGGATTAAAGTTAAGCTTCAAAGAAGCTCCCCCTTAACTCATGCATAACCAAATAAAACATAATGAATATACAATGAAGGCTCTTAAACATGAATGCATAGAAAGCATAAACAATAAAAGTTTCTAGATACCAATGAAATGTTCAAAAACAAAACATGCTCTAGATACCAATTAAAATTAAACTAAATTAAACTTAATAATTAAACTTAATATATGCAAAACATAAACATGCACATGTAAAACTCAATCAAACTCAAAATCTTTCTCCCCTTTTTGTCAATCATCAACAAAGGGGTAAACAATCAAAACAAAACAAAATCTTCTCACCCTTTTTAATACAAAGAATCAATCATCAATAAAGGGTAAAAGCAAAACTTAACCAATAAAATTTTCTCCCCCTTTTTGTCTAAAACAAAAACAAAACCAATTAGGGGTGACAATCAATTAAGGTACCAATTGAAAATATGTCAAAGAATAGCATCTTGATACCAATTGAAAGGAAACACACAAAAAAATATTGATACCAATTTTAAGCAAAACACATGAAAATCTTGATACCAATTGAAATTAAACATAATAAATTTTGAATTGTCTAAACAAAAATTTTGATACCAATTGTAAATAATTTTCATTTTGAACATATGATACCAAATTTGAATTTTCAATCATAAAGTATGGGAGTGGAAAACAAATACCAATTGAAAGATGAAATACAAGTTTTCTCCCTCTTTATGAATTACCAACAAAAACAATGCATAGGCTTGATACCATTTAAAAGTAATCAATTGAAACAAAATTGAAGCTCAAGCTTAGCATAAACACAAACATATATATATATGTATGAAAAATATCTACCAATTGAAATTGATATTCTTGAAATTGAAAGCATACATACATACAAACATATATGAGTATACAAGAAAGGTTAAAATTGATACCAATTGAAAGAATTCAATGATACCAATTGAAACAACAATAATATCAAATGTATATCTCATATTATCTACCACCCAATCATGGTTCAAGTTTTAAATGATTTTCATTTTAAAGCATACATGAACATGATCTCCCATCCAACCTCCCATGGATGGTAGGGGTTTTCAAAAAAATAGCGTTGAAAATAAGCTTTGTTTGAAAACTCTACCAAATGAAGAATATCGCAACTAGTTATAAGAAAAATTTGTAAACTAGTACGAAATCCTTCAAGTAAGGAATAAAACAGAAAATATTTTTCATGAAACATGAAATCCACATGGCACTAAAACACTCAAAATCCATTAAGCTCAAACATACTCATGAAAAAACACAATCATGAGAAACATTGTAAAAGAGACGAGTGTGAAAGTGTTATGTGAAACATATAGACATGAAAATTGGCAATTAAGCTTAATATTCCTTAAAACACGAAAACATGAAAATCATCAAAACTATTTAATCTTCAAGATATATGTATGTCTTATACAAATTAAAGTATACATACATATCCAAAACACAACGAGTCCACAAAGATATATGCATGAAGGCACGTGGCTCAAAAGGATGTATATGTATAAACAATAATTTGGATAAAATGGACATATACATGAAGTTAAACATAAACACATGGATACATGAAAAACTAAATTTTTATTAAAACAAATTTCATTGTAAGGTATATGTATGATTTGTCAACACAAAAAGTATACATACATATCCCTAAACACAATTGAGTCCATATGTATAGATTTGCATGAAAAGCAAATGACTCAAAGGGTATACATGTATAACTTAAGGTTTGGCAAAATAGACATATACATGAAATGAAAACACATAAAAATGAAACAAATCCAAAAATAGGAATACAAGTTTAAAATGTATGGATCATCAAAACTAGACTATACTAGCACATCTAATGGGTTTAAATAAGCAATTAAGCACAAACATATATAGATTTATTTGTGGCCCACTATATGCACAACTATATATCCTAGTCTTAATGAAAACTAACATTTAAACATATATTCAACACATGAAGCATAAAACCAAGATATAAATCAATCATGATAAGCATAAACATGATCATTATGTAAATCCACATGTTATTAGATTTATGATGTACATGATAGCTAATCAAATACGAGAACACAAAATAATAATCCATATTAAACATGGGTGTCTCAAATACTATACATGTATGTCAAGAATCTAATTATCATGGCATTTTCATACTAATCACCAAACAATGAAACATGCTATAAACAATGAATATTAAAAGCATGAAAACAATAAATAGGAGTTAGGAATCGTTACCAAAACCTAGAAGGCAACTCTCCTTGTCTCCAAAACATGGTGGTCCTCTCCACTAAACATCCCTTGAAAGTGATGCATCCAAATGATTTCCTTTAAGCTTGGAACGCATCCACTCCAAGGTACCGCTACTCTCACATCACGTGAGAGCCCACACCTACATCAAATAAAGGAGGGGTAGTCTTTGGTACCCATAACTTTTTGGGTCCATGGGGGTTAGTATCATTCCTAACCCAAACAAATTTATTTGCTAAATTACACTCATGTATACGATCAAAACAAAATTTAGCAAGGTGGCCCTTACGTCCACAATGTGTACAAGTGTACACATGAGCATACATGTGATGGGTGTGTCCGTGAGGAGCATGTGTATGCCGTGATGGGTGTACATGAATAGATGGAACTTGTTTCTTTCGAAACAAAGATTCCAAACGTGTATGGCCCACTACACATTGGCTCAAAGTGGAGCCCAAACAATCTACACTCTTCTTAAGCAAGGATATATCTTTTTCAATTAAAGAAGAAGTGTGGCATGCAATGGGTGAGGTGTGTGGTACTACCCTAGCATGGCAAACATGTGCATCAATCTTATTTTGTAAAACAATATTTTTCTTTAAACAAGCTTCTAAATCCTTTGAAATAGAATCAATTTTTATTTTCAAAGAATTATTTTCTTTTACAACAAATTCAATTTTTGAAGACAAAACTTTATTTTTCTTCAAAACATTTTCACAATCATTTTCTTTTAAAACAAGATTAAGTTGAGATCTAAGTGAGTCACATTCACTAGAAATCTCTTCCTTCTCTTGCAAAACAT
Organism: Agave tequilana; assembly: GCA_038442645.1. Classification (NCBI taxonomy): domain Eukaryota; kingdom Viridiplantae; phylum Streptophyta; class Magnoliopsida; order Asparagales; family Asparagaceae; genus Agave; species Agave tequilana. The sequence goes on from JAVJIF010006209.1 coordinate 193,807, forward strand.
TGTTAAGTCTAGAATGCAAACTTTTATTTCTTTTTCAATTTCTAGAATTTTCTTTTTCAAAACATTATATTTTTCAATTAGTTTTTCACAAACAATAGATAGTTCTTCATTCAAAGCATGGGGATCAACATAATCATCACATGAAGAACTAGCATCAAAACTATTTAGTTGAGATTCCGATTGTACCTCAAGGGAGTCATTCCCTTGGACCATATAGCATTATTGTGGCTCGGATTCATCTCCACTAGATTCCTCTTCTTGTTGGATTGGCATATGAAGCTCGGAGGTGGTGGCGGTTGTCAACTTGTTCCACACTGTAAAGGCGGAATCAAGATTAGAAACATGCATAAGATATTCTTTTGAAAGCGTGCTTCTAATGGCCTCAAGGGCTTGTGCATTGGCCCCTATATGCTTGCTATCACTAAGGAAGGATTCCTTGGTAATGGCAAGGTGAACCTTGTAACCTAGGGCTTGTAGGTACATGGACATCCTATACTTCCAAACAACAATGTTGGAAGGGTCAAAACTAGGTGGGGTCATGAAGTCCATGGTAAACTATATGAGTGTGCAAACAAGCAAATGCAAACAATAGATTAGCAAACAAATGGATCTCACTCCTAGGATGTTAAGCCTAAGTATCAGGAGCGTAGGCTCTGATACCAATTGAAAGTGCTCTAATGCCAATTGAAAGCACACCTAGAGGGGGGGTGAATAGGTGTAAATGCTAATCTAGAAAACTAAGTGCGCTAAATGCGGAAGCTAATGCAAATATTGCAACACACTTAATACAACACACAAGTGTAGCCGAATTTCCCGTGAAGGGCTCTAGACTAACTCCTCTTGATTCCCCTTGAATGGGTTGAGGTGCTATGTGAAGCTCTTGTGGTTAAGTATAAGTGAGGCACACACAAACAACCAAGCATATAAGATGAATAGGCAATATGAATATATGCAAGGCAACACAAGCAATATGAATGATATGAATGACAATAAGAATGATGCTATGCACAACACAAATAGAGAGAGAGAGGGTTAGAGAGACAATGGATCAAACGCTAACAACAAGATATGTTTCGAGGTTCGAGCCCCTAGCTCTACATCCCCGCCTTCACCACCGTGAAGGATTTCCAATCCACTATCTCCCACCGAGGGAACCTCCACCGAGGAGGATTTGTTACAACAAGGGAGTACCGAACTCCTCTCTCAAATACCGCCTCACACCCGAAGGGTAGGCCCGTAGCCAATACAATAACCAATCCACCTCACACTTGAGGGATACAAACCAACAACCAACTCCATCTCACCAAGAGGGAGTAAACACCAATCTCCACCTCTACCAAAGAGGGAGCAAACCAATCACCTCAAATCCATAACCTCAACCTCTACCAAAGAGGGAGCAACCAAATAATGAGGGTTTACAATAGGTGGTCTCTTTCAACCACAAACAATCTCTCCTTTTCCACAAACAAAAGATCCTAAATTGATTAGGATAGAAAATAGGCTCAAGTGTGGAAAACAAGTATTTTGATCAAAGAAAAACTCTTGGAAAAATATCAAATAGATATTGAAATGAAGAACAATAAACCAATTTCCCAAAAACCTATTTCTTTGAAATTAACAAAACACTTAAAACAAATAAGATGGATCTTTTGGCACTTAAAACTCTTTTGAAAACGTGTAAAAACACTTCAGAAAAAGTAAGAATTTTTGCTCTTGAAAATCTTAGTTAAAACCATGAAGAGATGGGGTATTTATAGCCCCAAAACAAAACTAGCCGTTAGGCTGATCTGGCAGCCTGACAGGCTACCGGTCGGCCGGCCTGGCCGACCGCCAACGGTTAGAAATGTGACCGTTGGGGCAACCCGGTCGACCGCCCGGCCGACCGAAATAAACAGAGAGCATTGCTCTCAGTTACAGTCGACTAATTGGTAGTGAAAAGTGCATTTTTATCATGACATTTACAATCACATTTTCATATTTATTCATATAATTCACAACATTTACTAATATTTTATGATTTATTGTGTGCAGGCCTTGAGTTCTTATTTTAATAATAAATAAAGCCTAAAAGAAACCCAAAAGCCCATATTCAAGCCCAAGTGCAAAAGTGCAAATATTAATTGTCAAAATTGCAAATTCACAAGGGCCAAAGTTGCAAATATTAAAGAAGAGGAAGGATAGACTTCTATTCAACCCTAAAAACTTGCAGATGAGGATAAAAGCCAAAGAAGGAGAATTTAAGATCACAAATTCGTGGATAAAAGATTTGGGATCTAGGTAACTTGATTCCCAAGTTATATCCAAATTCAAAGATTAAGAGCCAGGATGCAGCTTCCAGAAGGAAACGACCAGATGGACGGACCAAGTGAAGCCACGCGCCAAAGCGCGTGGCCAGCCGCCACCATAAGGCCGCGAAAACGCGGCCCAAGCCGCGTTTCCGCGAAAATCCAGTCATATCCAGGGAACCGCCTTCGTGGACGACTTCGACTGAGACTCTACCTCCTTCTGCTCCTATAAATACCCCCTGCAGTGCAACCGAGAAGAGCGTCCAGAGGCAGAGCCAGAGGGCCAAATCTAGGGTTTTAGGTTTTTTTTCTTCTAGTTTAGATTTTCTTTTCTCTTTTGTAATTTCTATTTTTCCTTTTTGTAAACTGAGAGGAGATGATGTTCTCATGGAGGAAGGAGATCTACTTGTACTGAGGGTGACAATCGGTGTAAGTTTTGCTTTTCCGCCATTGTTAAATAAATCGAATCGAGGTTCGTTCTTTTTTTATTATGTTATTTTCTTTTATTCTTGTTTAATCTTGTGTTTTCTTTGTTCTTGTTTACTTCTGTTATTTCTCTCTAATGTTTTGTGAACCGTGAGATCTGATTGCTTCGAGACTGCCTAGCCAAAGAAGAGCACTTGATGGCCTATGGAGATGAACAATCCTTCTTTAGATTGTCTTTTCTTTTCATAGTGTAGGTAGCAAAGGTGGACGATCCTATATGCCATACTTGCACGCCTTCCAAGACAAGGTAAGTTGTCGCGAACAGATCACAGGTAAGCAAGGTAGAAGAGGTTTGTACGTGTTATAGTTTCTTTTTTTTTATTTCTTTAGTTTAGATCTCACACTACCATATTCTCAATTTCTTTTCTTCACTTCCATTGTAAATACCACCTCTAATCCTCCATCTTCATAATCTACCGCCTTCTTCCTAACTTAACTTTAACTATTCTTTTTGTTAACTTAAAGAAAATAATTTTTAGAGATAACTTATTGACAAAGCTTCCATCGCTAGTCCCTCCCAGAGGATCACGACCCGCATAGCCACTGCTATCGCGGATTAGAATTGAGAACCTTGCACAACTACTTCTAAATCTAACATCTTTATTTTTGTTGCATAGGAAAATCTCAATCAAAATTTTGGCGCCGTTGCCGGGGAGGGACGGTAAGTTTTTCTCTAAAAATAAATTTTTTTTAACTAATTCTTTTATTCTTTCTGTTTGCAGGTTTGGAGAACAGGGAAACTGACAGCAGAAGTGGACATATAGCAACTCTGTGCCTCTGCCCTAGAAGGCAGAGCAGCAGAGCCTACTCATCTGCCGCGCAAACGCGACAATAGCTGCGGATCCGCGGCAATAGTAGTGAACTACTGACGTATCTTTCTGCAGGTTGCTAAAAAGTGCAAGATTTGTTTTCTGCTCTGTTAAAATTTGTTCTGTGATAAACTTGTATACTGCTAATTAATTCAACAGTAAAATATTTGTTTAAAAGATAAAAATTGATTAGACGTTTACATCCTAGGCACGTGTCTTTTCAATTCCTTTATTTTACTGTTGAAGAGTGTTGGAGCAAGGTATGTTCGCATTTCATGTAGAATAGGACTCATCTCTTAGTTGATTTTCATGCTTTGAGTGAATCTTATTTACATATTTTGTACACTTGCACAAATTTATTTTAAGGGCATAACCCATTAACAAGATAAGGTGGGGATTTCATCACCCTTCCTTAGCCCAAAAATCATATCCCAAGCACTCACTAACCCAAGCCTAACTTAAAATTAGTAGACGTTGGCCCTAGGGACATCTCGGACTCAATTAGGAGATTATCCTAAGGGGGAACAATGCTGGAAGTTGACTCCTGCCAAATCAGTGTCTAGGAAGGGGATTGAGGGCCGAAAGTCCGAAGATTGGTGGTTATTTAATTAAGGAACGTCTTTGACGGAAAACCTCCCACCAATCTTGCCCTGACCTGGCTGATTAACTTGTGGTCAAGTCTGCACCCTACCTCCCGTGGACAGTCTAACCAGTTAGGAGTCGTCTAGGTCATAAGTCTACCCTAACTTAGGATAGAATTTTTTTTCTTTTTTATTTGCTTATTTGTTTGTTTTCTTTTCTTTGTTTGTGTTTGTGTGATATGGCCTATAACAACAATTTTTTCAATTTTAATGAGGATCCATATTATACACCAACCTCTTTTTCGGATATTACCAACCCGGCATATCATAACTCTAACCAACCTAGTGTGCCAGATTGTCTTATCTGAATCATTACATGCCCCAGCCCCAATACTATGAACAAGATTGGAATAATCATCACTACTCTTCACAGAGTCAATGGGGATTCAACACCCCTGAGCCATATGGTCAACCACCTGTTCAACCATTATCTTCGTACACGTCTTTTCCCACATCACCAATGTTTCAATCCTCCAATGATCCATTCAATGGGTTAGAAGAAAAAGTGGATCGGTTGCAAGAGATAATGAATGATCAAATTTCTAGACTTTCAAACATTCTTGAACTTACCAACCAAGTTGATAGGAACCAAGAATCATCCTATCTAGAAGACCTTGATCAAAATTCAATTCATCACATCAATATGAATTGGACCAATCTCAATCCTTGGACAAATTGGCTAGTTTTAATTTCAATGAGATTGAATTAGATTGTGAATATGAACCCGATCCCCAACTTTGCGATTCAGTTTCCATCTTTGAATCTATGTTGACTCCAGTATCCTTACCCAATTTGGACCAACTTTCTGAGCCAACATTTATTCCTGTGCCCATAGATCATGAAATTGAATCACCCATTTTTGAAGATCATCATAGTGAACTTGACCAATTTCATACTTTTGAAAGTCCCCTTGACAAATTGGCAAGTTCTAATTTTTATGAATTGAGACTAATGAGATATGTGACCTAGATTCCCAAATCTATGATCAAGTTCAAATTCCCGAATCATCATTGACTCCTGTTTTGTTACCCGACTTAGGTAATATTTTAGAGTCAGTTTTGATTCCCACACCTATCATTCCTGAACTTGAATCACTAACATTGAGTCGCATTCAATTATGGGAAATGATTGTGGACTTGAGTTTCAATTTCTTGACTTGGACCCAATTCTTGAACCTAGCCCGACTCCTGAACCCTTACTTGAATTGAGTTTCTTTCCTGAGTCGGTATTAGTTCCTGCACCGATCATTCTTGAGTCCAATTCAACCATTCTATCAAGTCACATTCTTTTGATTGACATAGGTATAGACCATGACTCTGTGATGATTTTTCAGGACTGGTCATGTAAAGGAAGTAAGTTTCACGAGAGGATCTTCCATGATCCTATCATTCTGGGGACTGTAAATATGTAAATAAAAAAGAGATCAATAAAGGTAGGTCCCGTGAACTACCACATTATCTTGATTGGGCCGCATTTCGTGGACCAATTAGACCACCACCGGAACCACCACCTTGAGGTAACTTCTGCTTCCCTTGTTCTTTTTCATGCATATATGCATTCATTCATACATTGAGGACAATGCATGAGATAAGTGTGGGGTGGGCTTTACTAATATACTAACATAGTTAGAAACTAACAAAAATTTGCTAATAAAAAAATCTAAAAAAAAGGGACAATATTTTGACATATCTTTTGAAAGAAATCTAAGTTAATCTTAAGGATTAGGAAAATCATGATTAGGATTTCTAAAAACTTGGTCAAAATAAATAAATTGTTTAAATTTTAGGTATAGGAGGAGAAATTGAATAAGTAGTAGTCTTAATTTTTACCTTAATGAAATTTGCATACCTAATGCATATCTAGGATTCTAAGACGAAGACCTTTGTGCCTCATATATAAAAAAAAAAGAGAAAAAAAAATTTCACCAATTAAGCTGGATATATGTGCCTCAAGAAGCATAAGTATTCATGCCTAAAGGTGAGTAAATAAAATAAAGTCCTTAGTTTTGTGGCCTAGTTCACTCGAATTTGAGTCCGCGGGGTGTTTTCTCACCTGGTGCCCTAAAGCCAACCGGTTTGGGAGTCATCGACTTTAAGTTCGTTACATGGGTGGATTAGAAAGCCTAAGAAAATTAAGGAAAATTACTTATATATGTACTAACACATCTAATAGTCAATTAGTTAGGTATGAGGGCCTCAAAAGGCCTTGATACTTACACGAAAGAAAATTAGATGAGTTTATACATATCAAAAAAAAAGTATATATAAATAAATAAATAATAAAGGGGCATGAGAGTCCAAGTTAAGGATTCCTAGTATAAATTCATAAGGATGCATATGATTTTTGGTAACGAAAAAGACTATATTAGAAGTTCAATTTTGACCCTTACCTAAAATGCATAACAATTTACTTTATAAAGACTAAGTTTAAGAATGAATAAAATGATGATCCTAAAAACTTATAGATTACTTAGTCTCTTCAAATATATTTTAAAATATTTTTCTTTTTATGGATTTTGTGGGTGTAATCCGCTGAAAACCCTCACGAGACAACACTCGTCCTCTAGGGTAACCTAGGGGTTTAAACGGCTTGTTGCACATGCTAAGTGCAACCGTGATTCCTACGAAGTGAGTTAGGTTAGATTAATTTTTCTTTTCTTTTTCTTTTTCTTTGATTTTTACTCGAGGACGAGCAAAAAGATAAGTGTGGGGGTGTGATTGGTAGTGAAAAGTGCATTTTTATCATGACATTTACCATCACATTTTCATATTTATTCATATAATTCTGCACATTTACTAATATTTTATGATTTATTGTGTGCAGGCCTTGAGTTCTTATTTTAATAATAAATAAAGCCTAAAAGAAGCCCAAAAGCCCATATTCAAGCCCAAGTGCAAAAGTGCAATATTAATTGTCAAAATTGCAAATACACAAGGGCCAAAGTTGCAAATATTAAAGAAGAGGGAAGGATAGACTTCTATTCAACCCTAAAAACTTGCAGATGAGGATAAAAGCCAAAGAAGGAGAATTTAAGATCACAAATTCGTGGATAAAAGATTTGGGATTTAGGTAACTTGATTCCCAAGTTATATCCAAATTCAAAGATTAAGAGCCAGGATGCAGCTTCCAGAAGGAAACGACCAGATGGACGGACCAGGAGAAGCCACGCGCCAAAGCGCGTGGCCAGCCGCCACCATAAGGCCGCAGAAACGCGGCCCAAGCCTCGTTTCCGCGGCAATCCAGTCATATCCAGGGAACCGCCTTCGTGGACAACTTCGACTGGGACTCTACCTCCTTCTGCTCCTATAAATACCCCCTGCAGTGCAACCGAGAAGAGCGTCCAGAGGTAGAGCCAGAGGGCCAAATCTAGGGTTTTAGGTTTCCTTCTTCTAGTTTAGATTTTCTTTTCTCTTTTGTAATTTCTATTTTTCCTTTTTGTAAACTGAGAGGAGATGATGTTCTCATGGAGGAAGGAGATCTACTTGTACTGAGGGTGACAATCAGTGTAAGTTTTGCTTTTCGGCCATTGTTAAATAAATCGAATCGAGGTTCGTTCTTTTTTTATTATGTTATTTTCTTTTATTCTTGTTTAATCTTGTGTTTTCTCTGTTCTTGTTTACTTCTGTTATTTCTCTCTAATGTTTTGTGAACCGTGAGATCTGATTACTTTAAGACTGCCTAGCCAAAGAAGAGCACTTGATGGCCTATGGAGATGAACAATCCTTCTTTAGATTGTCTTTTCTTTTCATAGTGTAGGTAGCGAAGGTGGACGATCCTATACGCCATACTTGCACGCCTTCCAAGACAAGGTAAGTCGTCGCGAACAGATCAAAGGTAAGCAAGGTAGAAGAGGTTTGTACGTGTTATAGTTTCTTTCTTTTTATTTCTTTAGTTTAGATCTCACACTACCATATTCTCAATTTCTTTTCTTCACTTCCATTGTAAATACCACCTCTAATCCTCCATCTTCATAATCTACCGCCTTCTTCCTAACTTAACTTTAACTATTCTTTTTGTTAACTTAAAGAAAATAATTTTTAGAGATAACTTATTGACAAATCTTCCATCGCTAGTCCCTCCCAGAGGATCACGACCCGCATAGCCACTGCTACCGCGGATTAGAATTGAGAACCTTGCACAACTACTTCTAAATCTAACATCTTTATTTTTGTTGCATAGGAAAATCTCAATCATCGACCGCCCGGTCGGCCGTGCCAATGTGTGCCAGACGTGCACGGCTCTGTGCACGTCGGTCGACCGTACGGTCGACCGGCCTATGGTTCGGTCGACCCATGCGGTCGGCCGACCTGGCCTGACAGACTGGTCTGGGTCAGAAACATATGTTGAAAATATTTTAGAAAATCTTTTTAAGTCTTGTAAAAATACCAAAAAATAGTTTTATCATTTTGCATTGATATATAAACATGTGATAAAAATGTCAACTCAAATATCAAGCATATGAAACTATTTTTGTGTTTAAACATTTTTACCAAAAAAACAAACATGTATTTTTATCAAACTTGGATTTTTCAATACATGAATAAGATAGTCAAAATAAGTTTGTATAGGAAGTTTAAGCATGCATGTATAACTAGAATACATCTACTATACATATAAACTATGTAAACTTGTTTTGATCAATCTATTCATGAAAACAAATATCGGTTAAACTAAAAACTGAAAACCAATATCCAAACATAAAACTTGTGTGTGTTGTGAACTTGAGCATATCAACTATTCTAAGCTTTACAATTTGGATCTAAACACAAAACTAAACTAGGGTACCGAAGTCTTCTTGACGATCTTCATCTTCAAGTAGACTCGATCCCAAACCGTGATCCACCGAGTGCAAATGAGTAATCTTGAAGCTCGGGCACCGGAATCACCATGTGAAAGCTTCTAAACTCCTCTTTTAAAGCAATCACCAACTAATATCTTGTTACAAGACTAAAAACACAAGAATATTAGTAAACATTGTAAGTCACCTAGAGGGGGGGTGAATAGGTGATGGCTAATCTAATGGTCACTTAATGGTAAATTATGCAAATAATGCGGAAGCTATAACAAATATGACCAAATTAAATCTTCTTTTAATTAACACTTATGTATAACTCAAGAGTGTTGCCGAATTCCCTTTGCAGGGCTCTGGACAAGCTCCTCTAGATTCCCCTTGAATGGGTTGGGGTGCCGCGTTGGCTCTCTTGGTTGAATACTAGTGTTAACAACAATCCCAAGTAAGTATAGCAATTATGAGCACAAGGGAATATATCACGCATGTAAATGATAAAGACAATTATTGAATGCAAGATATAAAAGAGACAAAGAGAGAGAGAGAGAGAGAGAGAGAGAGAGAGAGAGAGAGTAAGCAATCGCAAACACAAAGGGTTTGTTTCGAGGTTCGAGCACACTTGCTCTACATCCCCGCCTTCGACACACGAAGGATTTCCACTATGCAAGATCCAATGGATCTCTCCTTGGTTCCGCAACACCTACAAGCCCTCGGACTCCCTAGTCCCGTACACACCGCAAGCTCACTAGCTCGCCGAGGCCGCACCTCGACCCAAAGAGTTCACAACCGAACTCCAAACCACCACGAGCACACTTGCCCGTCTCCTCAAAGTACAAGGATGAAATCTTTGGTGATCTACAACACTTTGATCACCAATTACAAACTCTCACTACAACACTCTCCTAAAGGATAGATATAACAATGGATGCTCAAGTGTGGTGTGAGAAAATTAAGGATTAGAAAGGTGGAGGAAAACTCAAAGAGTCACACTTTAAATTACTCTTGATAAATTCTTCCCTTTTGATTGGAAGTATTTGCACTCAAATATGTGAAGAAAACTCTGTTAGAAGGATGGGAAAAACTGGCTTAGAAATCTCCAAAAATCTTGACTCAAACAATGACCAAACCCCCTTTTATAGAGGTCAGAAAAATATGACCGTTGGGGTCTGTCAGAGCTGCCGGTCGACCGCCCGGTCGACCGCCAACGGTCGAAAATCCAACCGTTGGAGCCTCCGGTCGACCGCCCAGTCGACCCAGAAAACCCGAGAGCAGAACTCTCCGCAGCGGTCGACCGTCCGGTCGACCGGACCACTGTGCTACACAGACATGCACAAGTCTGTGCACGTCGGTCGACCGTGGGTCGACCGGCCATGGTGCGGTCGACCGCTCGGTCGACCGACCAGCCTGTCAGCCAGTTCCAGGTCTAGAAAACTGGTTTAAAAATATTTTTAAAATCTTTTAACACTTATAAAAATTCCATAAACTTGTTTTAATCATTCTATATTGAAAACCAAACTTGTGACAAAAATTTTCAAGACATATATCAACATATTCATATCATTTCAGCGTCTTGCAAATTTTATCAAAAATCAAAACATGTATTTTTCAAATTTGGTTTTCATAACTTCACAAAATATAAAAACAAGATATTTGATTTCATTTTAAAGCATAGTGTGTATGGATATGATCCACCACACAATCATAATGTAATATCTATGTTTTTGACATTAAGCTCTAAACTCTGGTTATGGTTGAAAAGATATACATGATAGAAATACCAAAAACCAAGGTATAAATTTTGTCACAAAGAAAATCTTTTACTAAATAAAAATTCTTTTCTAAACATAAAAATCTTTTATGAAAGCACATATAAATCAAGAGTGTGTGTGTGATATGAACTTGAGCAATCCACCAACTATTCTATCCTTTACATTTTACTCTAAAACAAAAACAAAATCTTATACCTAGACACAAGTCTTCATCTTCTTGAAGTCTTCACTTGAAGGCTTCTCATCTTCTTGACTTGGTCCAAGCTTGATCCAAAAGCTCCTTGGATCACACCGTGCTAGCTCCAAATCTTGATATTTTGTCCTTTGTTGAGCTATGCACCTACTAAGATCTTGATAATGAATCTGTCACTAATTAAACACAAGATCATTAGTAAATATAACTTCATGAGTTGATCATCATCAAAACTAGAGTGATAGGCCTTTGGGCCAACAATCTCCCCTTTTTGATGATGACAAAACTCATGAGGTTATATATGCATGGATTAAAGTAAAGCTTCAAGTAAGCTCCCCCTTAACTCATGCATAGACAATAATATAAGATATGACAATAAAGCTCATCAATATGTATGCAAATGATGAAGATGAAACAAAATAAATCTTTTTCTCCTATTTGCAAAAACAAAACATATATGCATAAATAACAAGGAAGACAAATACTCTCCCCCTTAAGCAATGAAAAAATGCATATACTCAAATACTTCTCCCCCTTTTTGTCAATCATCAACAAAGGGTTCAAAGTAAAATCAAATCAAACAAAATGTTTTCTCCCCCTTTTTGTCAAAAACAAAAAGATCAAGAAGGGGTGAAACAAAACAATCAATAAAAATTTATATGCGATATACATTCATGAAGAGGAAGACGCTAAGTTAGCTTCCCTACACATATGCATTACATGAAGAAGGGATGACAAGTCCTAACTCACATAACACATATTATGTAATGCATAAGAGGAGATGTGAAGCTCCCCCTACACACGTATATCATATAAAGAAGAGTTGTCAAGCTCCTCAATTTATAATATACTCAACATGAATCCATATGTAAGAGAGATATTAAGCTCTCCTTGCATATAGGAAATACAAATCAAACATTTTGAATTTTTTTAAAAAAATTTTAAAGGTATCAGAGCTCTTGTAAAACAATCAAATTTTTTTAAGATACCAAATTGAAAGCAATCATATATATATATATATTTTTAAAACACATTGATACCAATTGACATTTAACAAATATGAAGTTGAAGCATATTGATACCAATAGTAAACATAATGATCAAAAATTTTTATTTTTCATTATAAACTTTGTGCCTTTTAAAAATGTGAGCCAATTGTGAGTTAAGCACATGGAAATCATATATATGTATGAGAAATGAGTATACCAAGTGAAATTGAAACATACATATATATAAGAAACAAAATATGAGTATATACAAAATACGTTCATATTGATACCAATTGAAAACGATTCAATGATACCAATTGACATAACAATAAAATCAAGTGTATATCTCATAACCTACCACCCTTGATATGCACAAGGTAAAGATTTGTCAATAAAGCTTACAAGGCATAATCGTCCATCCATCCTCCCATAGATGGTAGGGGTTTTCAAAAATAGATTTGAAAATAAGCTTAGTTTGAAAAACTCTACCAAATGAAGAATTTGCACTAGAAAAATGTTTTAAAACTAGTACGAAATCCTTCAAGTAAGGAATAAAGCAAAAATATTTTTCATGAAACACAAGTAAATCACATGGCACTAAAAACACTCTAATATCCATGAAGTCCATAAAATTTTCAAAAGAGGTGAGTGCACTAGTGTTATGTGGAACATGGTATCATGAAAATGTCAATAAGGCTCAATATTTCTTTAAATAAGAAAACATGAAAATCATCACAAAATTTTTTATTAAAACAAAATTTATATTTCAAGATATATGTATGTTTTGACAACACAATAAGTATACATACATATCTCTTAAACACAATTGAGTCCATATAAATAGATTTGCATTAAAGGCAAATGACTCAAGAGGTATACATGTATATCTTAAAGTTTGGCAAAATACACATATACATGAAATGAAAAACACATGATCATAAATCAAATCCAAAAAGAGAATATAGTTTAAAAATGTATGTATTATCAAAACTAAGCAATACAAGCATATTTCATGGGTTCAAATAAGCATTCAAGCACAAATATAATAGATTTATTTGTGGCCCACAATATGTTCAAGTATAAATCCTAGTGTTGATAAAACAACATATAAACTAATATTCAAATCATGAAGCATCAAATCTTTTAGAAAAATAGAATCATGTGAAAATCTTAAAAATTATTTGAAGAATAAATAACTAGTATAAATTGTTTTTGAAAAAAAACAAGTTAAAGATCCTTCAAATATATCAAATCTTATGTTTTTCATAATCATAACTAGATACATAAAAATTTAAGCACTCATGATCTATAAAGCTCAAAATAATTTTTAATAACAGTGAGTGTTAAACGATCATGTAAATAGCATTTTTATGAAAATAGTCAATGAAGCTCAAAGAGATCAAAAGTCACATTTTTAACAAAAATCCGAAAAATCATTTTAATCAAAACACTAGTCTTCATGGTATATGTATGATTAATCCAATCCTAACAATACACATACATATCCCAAATCTAAAAGAGTCGATTAAATATGTTTGCATGAAGGCAAGAGACTCACGGGTATACATGTATATTTATTAGATTTGAATTAAAAATACGTATACATGAAGTAAAGCATAAAAATAGGCATAACAAGTATAAATGAAAGAATCACCAAAACTAGACTATGCATATGCAAATAGTAGGTACAAGTGAGCATGAAGTTCAATCATATATGAATCAATTGTGATTCACTAATTGTATATATACATGCGAGTTTTGATAAAATCTACATTTAAACTAGTTCATACCACATGAAGCACAATAAATCATAAAACGTGAACATGCTATATGATACATGAAATTAAAAGCATGTACATAAAAATAGAGTTTAGAGAGTGTTACCGACTCCAAAGCTCCAAATATGGTGGTTGTCCCACCAAGCTCCTTGATAGCGATGCGTCTAAAGTGTGTCCATCCAATCCATGTGCATCCACTACCAAGGCACCAAATCTCTCACGTCTTGAGAGATCCCTCACCTGCATCAAAAACATGGGGGGGGTTTTGGTACCCATTTTTGCTTGGGTCCTTTGGGGTTAGACTTGTAAGGAACCCAAAATCTTTTATAATTAGCAAAATTTAGAGAATTAATATTATCATAACAAAACTTTGCCAAATGGCCTTTGCGGCCACAATGTGTACAAATGTACACCTTAGTATGCTTATGTGAGTGTGTATGATCATGGTGTGCAACATAAGCATGATGATGTGCATGAATGGATGGAGTTTGTTTCTTTGAAAACATTGACTCCAACTTAGTATGATTGAATGCACATGTGCACAAATTAGAGCTCAAACTATCTATTTTATTTTTCAACATATTTATCTCATTAGTGGTGGCATGTAAAGCATGATGAGATAAAAATCATTTTTCTTTTTCTTTTGTGAAACAAAATCCTTTTCTTTTTCACAAATTTTTCTTTCCAAAGATTTATTTTCTTGAAAAACAACTTCTCTTTGTTTTTCCACCAAATCAATTTATTTTTCAAAGACATATTTCCTTCACATAAATCATTCAATTTTGCAATCAAGGAAACATTCTCATTTTTCAAATCTTTATTCTCCTTTTCTAAGCATGCCATTTTATTTTCTAAAGAAACTTTTTCATTAAGCATGGCATCAAATCCTTTTTCAAATTGTTATTTTCTTTTCTAAACATGCAATGTTAGATTTAAATGAATCTTGTTCTATATGCATGCAAGCAATGTTCTTTTTTAAATTTTTATTTTCCTTTTTAATCATGTCATATTTCTCAAGAATTGTTTGGCAAAATGAAGTGAGTTCATCATATGACATGTCCTCATCATCGGATTCGGAGTTTACCTCAAGGGGGTTATCCCCTTGGACCATATAGCATACGTTGGAGATGTCGCTTCCAACGTCCGAATCGCTCCCCGCATAGTATAGATCCTTTTCGCCAAGGGAGGTGAGGGCGTTCCATACTACAAAAGCCGAATCAATATTAGCAACTCTAGATAAGTAAACATCATCTAGGGTAGACTTTAAAGCATTAAGGGCTTTTGAGTTAGCCTCAAAATTCTTACCATCTAAAGAATATGCATTATTAGTAGTGGCAAGATATACATGAATGCCTAAGGCTTTGAGGTACAATGACATCTTAACCTTCCAAATTTGGATGTTAAGGATGTCAAAGGTGGGTGGTGACAGGAAGTCCATGGGGTGTGTGTGTACAAAATCTTGTGATTAGCCTAAAATGAGGATCTTTTACTCTAGGTTGTTAGACCCAATATCAAGAGCACTAGCTCTGATACCAATTGTAAATCACCTAGAGGGGGTGAATAGGTGATGGCTAATCTAATGGTCACTTAATGGTAAATTATGCAAATAATGCGGAAGCTATAACAAATATGACCAAATTAAATTTTCTTTTACTTAAACACTTATGTATAACTCAAGAGTGTTGCCGAATTCCCTTTGCAGGGCTCTGGACAAGCTCCTCTAGATTCCCCTTGAATGGGTTGAGGTGCCGCGTTGGCTCTCTTGGTTGAATACTAGTGTTAACAACAATCCCAAGCAAGTATAGCAATTATGAGCACAAGGGAATATATCAAGCATGTAAATGATAAAGACAATTATTGAATGCAAGATATAAAAGAGACAAAGAGAGAGAGAGAGAGAGATAGAGTAAGCAATCGCAAACACAAAGGGTTTTGTTTCGAGGATCGAGCACACTTGCTCTACATCCCCGCCTTCGACACACGAAGGATTTCCACTATGCAAGATCCCAATAGATCTCTCCTTGGTGCCGCAACACCTACAAGCCCTCGGACTCCCTAGTCCCGTACACACCGCAAGCTCACTAGCTCGCCGAGGCCGCACCTCGAACCAAAGAGTTCACAACCGAACTCCAAACCACCACGAGCACACTTGCCCGTCTCCTCAAAGTACAAGGATGAAATCTTTGGTTATCTACAACACTTTGATCACCAATTACAAACTCTCACTACAACACTCTCCTATAGGATAGATATAACAATGGATGCTCAAGTGTGCTGTGAGAAAATCAAGGATTAGAAAGGTGGAGGAAAACTCAAAGAGTCACACTTTAAATTACTCTTGATAAATTCTTCCCTTTGATTGAAAGTATTTGCACTCAAATATGTGGAGAAAACTCTGTTAAAAGGATGGGAAAAACTGGCTTAGAAATCTCAAAAAAATCTTGGCTCAAAATAATGACCAAACCCCCTTTTTATAGAGGTCAGAAAAATATGACCGTTGGGGTCTGTCAGAGCTGCCGGTCAACCGCCCGGTCGACCGCCAACGGTCGAAAATCTGACCGTTGGAGCCTCCGGTCGACCGCCCGGTCGACCCAGAAAACCCGAGAGCAGAACTCTCTGCAGTGGTCGACCGTCCGGTCGACCGGACCACTGTGCTGCACAGACATGCACAAGTCTGTGCACGTCGGTCGACCGTGGGTCGACCGACCATGGTGCGGTCGACCGCTCGGTCGACCGACCAGCCTGTCAGCCAGTTCCAGGTCTGGAAAACTGGTTTAAAAATATTTTTAAAATCTTTTAACACTTATAAAATTCCATAAACTTGTTTTAATCATTCTATATTGAAAACCAAACTTGTGACAAAAATTTCAAGACATATATCAACATATATCATTTCAGCGTCTTGCAAATTTTATCAAAAATCAAAACATGTATTTTTCAAACTTGGTTTTCATAACTTCACAAAATATAAAAACAAGATATTTGATTTCATTTTAAAGCATAGTGTGTATGGATATGATCCACCACACAATCATAATGTAATATCTATGTTTTTGACATTAAGCTCTAAACTTGGTTATGGTTGAAAAGATATACATGATAGAAATACCAAAAACCAAGGTATAAATTTTGTCACAAAGAAAATCTTTTACTAAATAAAAATTCTTTTCTAAACATAAAAATCTTTTATGAAAGCACATATAAATCAAGAGTGTGTGTGTGATATGAACTTGAGCAATCCACCAACTATTCTATCCTTTACATTTTACTCTAAACAAAAACAAAATCTTATACCTAGACACAAGTCTTCATCTTCTTGAAGTCTTCACTTGAAGGCTTCTCATCTTCTTGACTTGGTCCAAGCTTGATCCAAAAGCTCCTTGGATCACACCGTGCTAGCTCCAAATCTTGATATTTTGTCCTTTGTTGAGCTATGCACCTACTAAGATCTTGATAATGAATCTGTCACTAATTAAACACAAGATCATTAGTAAATATAACTTCATGAGTTGATCATCATCAAAACTAGAGTGATAGGCCTTTGGGCCAACAAACATACTACATGAGTTAATCATCATCAAAACTAGGGTGGAAGGCCTTTGGGCCAACAATATATATATATATATATATATATATATATATATATATATATATATATATATATTTGCTGCTGATTTAGAAACCCTAGTTTAAAATTTCTTTCTCTCCTCTCACCTTTGCCGACTTTCACCTCTCCACCCAACCTTCCTCTCTTACATATACACCCAAATACTTATAATTTCCACCTTACTTCTTCAAGATCTCATATCTAGTACCCCTCTAACCCTTTTTGGAGAAGAATTTTTTAGAATTTCTCAAGTATATCTTCCCCTATTCCTTGTCTAATTATTTCTTCAATTCTTTCAAGATTTTTTTTTCTGTGAACTGTTACTAATTTGTGCTATTATTCCCTGCTATTTCATTCATATTGTCTAGTCCATTCATCATGTCCTATGAACGTCCTAGAATTGACAAATTAAAACAAGTTGAATCATCTTTTAGGACTAAGAATGTTTTTGTCTCTGAGAATGCTATGTTCAAACACTCTATTTTTTGTAACAAGCATGTCATTTCTGGTTATCTGTTGTTATAACTGATTTTGACCACTTAAATCTTTCTTTCATTCTCAAAACTAGTTCCTTAGATCATTTTGTGACTGTTAAGAAGCAAGTTTATCCCGATTTGATCCAATACTTCTACTCTAATCTATCATATCAAATCTCATGTCAAGGATGGGGATATCAACATTTCTCTTGAATACTTTGTTAGAATTTTTAAACTATCTTATGATGGTGTAGAAATCTTCCATTCCAATCTTCACGATTTTGAGTACCCTGATGGTGAAACTGTTCTCACCCCTTCTCGTCTGTTACATGATGATGATAACCGGGCCTAGTGAGGAATGAGGAGGTGAAGCGCTACACGCTTCCCGCTCAGGTCCTCGTTAAGATCATTTTTCATGATCTCCTGCCTAAATTAGGGGAATATAGTTATGCCCGTGGTTGTGCCCCCTCCTCATCTATTACCTTCTGAAAGATATTAGAGTCAACATCAGACGTCTCATCATTGATTTTATGCTATCCGACATGTGCTAATTCTCACTAGGAATCTCCGATGCAGGATGATCCTTACCCATCTTTTCATACATTTCAAAATCAATCTTTCTGATGAGAAAGCCGCAACCCCCTCTATTGATATCAATTGCACCCTCTTGAAGAGATTGCATGTTGGTGTTCTTATTCGGGCTCCTCCCCATCCTTCCTCATCTCTTGTCTAGTCTTTTGCCTCCAGTTCTTCCTCTTCAGCTGTCGATCCTTATACATGTATGATGACTCAGCTGAGTGATCTCTCTCTACACATCACTTCTTCCACAAAGAGGGTCCTTGCGAACCAGGAAGCTATGCGGAGAGAGAAACATAACAACATGGCTTATATGTGCTCCTCCATTAGGTATCTTCAGCATTGTGAGCACTACAATTTCTCCAGGCACGATGGCCTGTACTTATTCCAGATGCATATGGACATCCTCTTTCTCCTACTGGTCACCGTTTGATCCGTGGATGGCTCATCAGGATTCCTCAGTGGTATATCAGCCAGTTGCTGAACCCGAAGAAGATGTGGACAAAGAAGAAGATGCATGACTCATCCTTTTTTTTGATGTATGACAAAAAGGGGGAGAAGTAGTAGTAGTAATAGATTTATTTTGGTATTGTATTTTGCTACTGTTTTTTTTGTCTTGTTATTATTGTTAAGACTTATTTTGTTTTGTCTTGGTATTGTTGTTGAGACTATGGCGCTTTCTTGATGGACACTAGTTTATGTTTGATGGATGTTGGGCACCTATTTTTTGTATTCGTATGATTGATATGTTCTTCACATTTGCATGTGTGTGCACATTGTTGAAGACTTTTATTTTATAATACATGTCTATGCTTATTTTCCATATGTCATAACCTATGTGTTAATGATTGTCTAGCTATTGATGAACAATTTTTATGAAGGTTGGTGGTTATGAATGGTTGGAGGAAAACCTTTATGTATATGAACTTAACTAGCATATCTTGTTATGCATAATGTGTTAGTAATAGCATAGAGCTTCATTGGTGTAATATCATATAACTATGCTTAAATTGATATTAATATCTTATTTGCAAGTTGTAATCTCTATATTGCTTCATTTCTTTGTACATGCACATCTTTAGGGGAGCTTCACTTGAAGCCTCTTCCAATATTATTTAAAATAACTCCATATGTTTTGTTATCATCAAAAAAGGAGATATTGTTGGCCCAAAGGTTATTAGCCCTAGTTTTGATGATGATAATCACATGAAGTTATTTAATCTAACATTTTTATTTATACAAGTTTCAGGTAAAAAGATAAATCCAAAATAAGTATGGCTTCTTCATAAAAACTTACAAGTTTATGACTCAAGATGGTGCTCCTAGAGATAAACTACCTAGATCAAGTTGAAGAACTCATTCTAAGGAAACAAGCTCAAGGAGTTTACTTTGGCTAAGAAAAGATTTTTCTTTCTTTTGTATAGGTTTTTAGATTTTCAAAACCAAGAAGTGGAGTATTGGTTAGCTCAAGAGATGACTCACACACAAAAAAAAAATATCTTTTTGATTGTTGAATTCATGGATTTTGAATATGGATTTCAAAGATAGCAAAATAAGTTTTGTTTTAAACAAGTTTCTATTTTGGAGAAAATTTGAATAATTTAAAACAGAGTATTTTCTACAAAATATGAGCTCTACTTGTTTGGTTTGTGTTGATCATTTATCACACATTTTTAAACTTCATCATTTCTCAAGGAACTATTTTTTGTACATATTTATTGAAAAATATGTCTCAAACTCAAAACAATTTTTCAAAACAGATTTTTGATCCTCATTTTTCCTCAGGGTCAGTCAATCGGGTGGTCGACCGAGCTATCGACCGAAGTGTACAAGTAAGTTGTTTGCATGTCGGGCGACCGGCCGGTCGACCAACTATTAATCCTTTTCTCTTTGTTTGGATGGTCGACCGGTTGATCGACCGACTTTGCCCAACGGTCTTATTCTGACCTTGGCGATCGACAGGGCGGCCAACCGACCTCGCAATTTTGGCACCTTTTTGCTTTAACGACTACATTATTAGAGAGCTGTTTAAGGCCTAATAAAAAATGACTATATGAGTTTTTCTCTTTATTTTTGAGTACCTATGTATTGTAACCCTATGTTGGCGAAAAGGTGATGGCTAATCTAAAGGTCAATTAACGCGGAATTAAAACTTATTGAACTAAACACCACGTATAACACAATAGTGTAGCCGGATCCCCGTGAAGGGCTCTGGACTAACTCCTCAAGATTCCTCTAAATAAGAGTTGAGGTGCCGCGTTGGCTCTCTTAGTTGAATACAACTGTTAGCAAACAATCCCAAGCATATAACAATTAAGCACACAATATATCAAGCATATAAAGATAAAAAGGCAATATAAGCATGCAAGATATAAACAAGTAAGAGATAGAGAGAGCAATCGCAAATACGGGAGATTTGTTTCGATGTTCGAGCACACTTGCTCTACGTCCCCGCCTTCAACACTATGAAGAATTTTCACTAAAATCGATCCCACCGGATCACTTGGTGTCGCAACACCTACAAGCTCTTTGGACTCTCTAGTCCCTCTCTTGTTCCCGCAAGAACACACCGCAAGCTCACTAGTTCGCCAACCTCAAACACCGAGTTCTCACTAGAACCCGAAACAACGCGAACACACACGTCCGCCTCCTCAAAGAAAAGATGAAGTCTTTAGTGATCATAACACTTTGATCACCTAAAAACAATCTCACAATAACACTCCTATAGGATGAATATATCAATGGATAGCTCAAGTGTTTGTGAGAAAAACAAGGATTGAAATTGTGATGAAAAACACAAGAAAATCACTTTTAAAAACTCTTGATAAACTCTCCTTTTGAATGGAAGTATTTGACTCTAAAACAAGAGGAGAAAACCTCTTAAAAGAGTAGGAAAAACTATCTTCAAAACCCACTAAAAATCTTCTTCAAAACAGTCCCCAAAAGCCCCCTTTAAATAGGCTCCAAAAACTATCCGTTGGGAGCCAGGATGACCTGTCGGTCGACCGCCCGGTCGACCGGCCAACGGTCATATTTCTGACCGTTGAGCCAGCAGTCGACCGGCCGGTCGACCGTGGCAAGGATACATAGAGCAGGCTCTCTGTCCGGTCGACCGCCCGGTTGACCTGGGCCTTTCTAGAGAGTAGAGCTCTCTAGACGGTCGACCGTGTCGGTCGACCGGCCCTCCAGCCAAACTAGCGTGCACGTTCTGTGCACGTCGGTCGACCGACTCGGTCGACCGACTCCTAGCTCGGTCGACCGGTCCGGTCGACCGGCAGAAGCCAGGTCAGGTTATTTAAGGGATTAAAAAGGTTGAATTTTTATCTAAAATAAAATCTCATAAATTCACGAAAAATCTACAAAAATAGTTTCAGTATTATACTTTGAAAATCAAACATGTTTGAGCAAAATCAAGACATGTTACAAACAATTTAAACTATTTTTGTAACTTAAAAATTTTAGCTAAAAATAAAATCTGTATTTTTTCAAAATAGATTTTTCCAAAACTTCTCCAAATACAAAATAAGATATTTTAAACTCTTTTAAAGCATAGAGTGTATGGATATGATCCACTACACATACATGGTGAAATAGCTATGTTTTTGACAATAAGCACTAAACATGGTTTTGGTTAAAACATATATACTTTGAATTCCAAAAATCAAACCGGTATTTTTCAAAAAGAAAACTCTTTTGTATTTTTCTAAAATAAAAATTCTTTTATGAAAACTCATCTAAATCAAGAGTGTGTGTATATGGTATACTTGAGCAATCCACCAACTATTTTATCCTTTACATTTTAATCTAAAAATAAAATCTTAATAAAATAAACCTAGACACAAGTCTTCTTCTTGAAGTCTTCACTTGAAGTCTTCTCATCTTCTTGACTTGGTCCAAACTTGATCCAACGAGCTAGACTCCTCTTGAGTACTTGATGTGGTCTTGATGCATAGGCTCTTGAATCAAACCGTGCTAGCTCCAAAACTTGACTTTAAATCCTTTGTCGAAGCTAAACACCAACTAAGATCTTGATCATAAATCTGAGACTAATTAAACACAAGATCATTAGTACTATAACTACATGAGTTGATCATCATCAAAACTAGAGTGATGGGCCTTTGGGCCAACAATCTCCCCCTTTTTGATGATGACAAAACTCATGGAGTTATATATGCATGGATTAAAGTAAAGCTTCAAAGAAGCTCCCCCTTAACTCATGCATCACAATAAACAATAATATATGGCAATGAAGCACATGATTCTAAACAAACATATATGCAAATATAAGGAGATAAACATGTCAATCAAGCATAAAACTCATCAAATTCTTTTTCTCCTATTTGCAAAACAAAACAATATGCATAAACATAAATCCTTCTCCCCCTTATGAATAAAGCAAGGAAAACATGCATATATGCCAAAATACTTCTCCCCCTTTTTATCAATCATCAACAAAGGGGTAAAGTAAAACCAAAACAATCTTGTCCCCCTTTTTGTCAAAAGCAAAAATCAACAAAGGGGTGACATTAAACAAATCAATAATAAGAATATATGCGATATACATTCATGAATAGGAAGACGCTAAGTTAACTTTCCTACATACATGCATTACATGAAGAAGGGATGACAAGCCCTAACTCACATAACGCATAATATGCAATGCATAAGAGGAGATGTGAAGCTCCCCCTACACACGTGTATCGCATAAAGAAGAGTTGTCAAGCTCCTCAATATAAGATACACTCAACATGAATCTATATGTAGAAGAGATGTTAAGCCCCCTTGCATAGAGGCAATACAAATCAAAATTATTTTTTTTAAAATTTCTTATTAAAACAAAATTTTGAATTTTCTCAATAAAACAAATTTTGAGATATCTTAGTAAATCAAATTTAAGATACCAACTATAAATTTTGAATTTTAAACCAAAATAGAATCATATTGATACCAATTGAAATATATGGATATCAAATCGAAGATTGTTGCACATTTTTGATATCAATAAAAATACCAATTTTAAAAATAATGCTTAAGCTTAATAAAAATACCAATTGAGAAATCAATTGAAAATCAAGATTTGAATTAAGCTTAGCATAAACATACTTTGTGCTAAAAATATGTAAATATCTTATAAATAAAGTACAAATAGATCATATATATGTATGAAAATGAAAATACCAATAGAAATTGATATTATTTGAAATGAAGCGTACATATATAGGAAACAGAATATGAGTATATACAAAAAAAATATCAATTGAGATACCAATTGAAAATATGATGTAAATCAAGTATATAACTCATAATTATCACCCTTTTTATGCACAAGGTAAAAAATTTCAATAAGGCTTGCAAGGCATACTCGCCCATCCGTCCGCCCATAAAGGGGTTAGTAGGGTTTTCAAAAATGGAGTTTGAAAAATATTTTTATGGTGAAAACACTACCATTTGAAGAATAAATAACTAGTTAAATTAATTTTTGAAAAACTAGTGAAAGATCCTTCAAAACATGAAACCAAATCATATGCATATCATGAAACATGCTAAATACATAAAGGTTGACACTCAAAATCTATATAGCTCATAAAGACTCATGAAAACATAGTCATGAGAAAACAAATTAAATATGAGTGTACAAACAACATGTGAATAGCATATTCATGAAATTAGTCAATAAGGCTCAAAACAAACATGAATATCATTTTATCAAACAAATCATGAAAATTCATTTTCATATAAAGATGAAAATCATAAAAATTCTTTTTCATCTTAAAAACAAACTTCTAGGTATATGTATGTTTTTATCTAAAACTAATAATATGCATACATATCCTAAACATAAAAGGAGTCCATAATATAAATTGCATGAAGGCAAATGACTCAAGGGGTATACATGTATATTTATTAGATTTGAATAAAAGTTGCATATACATGAAGCAAAACATGAAAATAGGCAAAACAAGTGTAAATGAGGAAATCATCAATACTAGCCTATACATGTGCGTATAGTGAGTACAAATGAACAATGAAGTGCATGTATATATCCAAGTTTTGATAAAAACTACATCTAACCATGTTTTTACCACATGAAGAACAAAACAAATAACATGCTAGAAAATATCAAATATGAAAAAGTATGTAAATAAACTAGGAGTTTTAGAGATAGTTACCAACACATGAACTATACTCCAAATCCCCAAAACATGGTGGTTATTCCACCAACCCTCCTTGATAGCGGTGCATCAAATATGTGTCCATCATGTCCATGTGCATCCACCATCAAGGCACCAAATCTCTCACGTTGTGTGAGAGCCCGCACCTACATCAAATACAAAAGGTGGGGATTTTGGTACCCATTTTCTTTTGGGTCCTCGGGGTTTAGCATTGTAAGGAACCCAAACATTTTTGTTAGCAAAATTCATAGCATTTATCTTATCATAACAAAATCTTGCTAAATGGCCTTTGCGGCCACAATGTGTATATTTGTAAACTCTAGGATGCATATGAGTGTGGTCATGACGTGCAAAGTGTGCATATGCATGATGTGGATGATGTGCATGAACATGTGGAGCTTGTTTCTTTGAAAACAAGGACTCCAATTTAGAGTGATTAAAAGCACATTTGCTCAAAGTTGAGCTTAAACAATCAATTTTATTTTTCAAAATTTAACTTCATTTTTATCAATGGTTGTGGCATGAAGAGCATGATCAACAACCTTCTTCTTTTAGAAATATTTATTTTTTCTTTTCAACCATTTTTCTTTTCAAAGAAGTGTTTTCATGCAAAGCAATTTCTTTTTGTATTTCCACCAAAACAATTTTATTTTTCAAAGAAGTGTTTCCTTCACAAAGATCATTTAATTTAGAAAGCATGGAAATATTTTCATTTTTCAAATTTTTATTTTCTTTTCAATGCATGCAACTTTATTTTTAAAGGAATCATTTTCTTTTAACAAGCAATCAAATTTATTTTTCATTTTCTTGTTATCCTTTTTAAGCATGTCATATTTTTCTATGAGTTTTTGACAAAATGAAGTAAGCTCATTATAAGACATATCAACATCCTCTTCTACTTCGGATTCGATGTTTACCTCAAGGAGGTTATCCCCTTGGACCATGTAGCATACGTTGGAAGCGTCACTTCTAACATCCGAGTCGCTCCCCGCATAATATTATTCTTTTTCGCCAAGGGAGAGTATTGTGTTCTAAACTACAAAAGCCGAGTCAAGATTAGCAAGCCTACATAAATAATCATTGTTTAGGGTACTCTTCAAAATATGAATGGCTTTTAAGTTAGCCTCAATATACTTGCTATTGTTAACATATGAATCTTTAATAGTAGCAAGATAAACATGAATGCTTAGGCCTTTGAGGTACATAGACATCTTAACCTTCCAAGTTTGGATGTTAAGGATGTCAAAGGTGGGAGATGACATGAAATCCATAGTGTGTGTAAACAAATATTGTGATTAGCTAAAAAAATGAGGATCTTTAACTCTAGGTTGTAAGACCCAAATCAAGAGCACTTGGCTCTGATACCACTTGTAATCACCTAGAGGGGGGGTGAATAGGTGATGGCTAATCTAAAGGTCAATTAACGCGGAATTAAAACTTATTGAACTAAACACCACGTATAATACAAGAGTGTAGCCGGATTCCCGTGAAGGGCTCTGGACTAACTCCTCAAGATTCCTCTAAATAAGAGTTGAGGTGACGCGTTGGTTCTCTTGGTTGAATACAAGTGTTAGCAAACAATCCCCAAGCATATAACAATTAAGCACACAATATATCAAGCATATAAAGATAAAGACAATATAAGCATGCAAGATATAAACAAGTAAGAGATAGAGAGAGCAATCGCAAACACGGGAGATTTGTTTCGAGTTTCGAGCACATTTGCTCTACGTCCCCGCCTTCAACACTATGAAGGATTTTCACTAAAATCGATCCCACCGGATAACTTGGTGCCGCAACACCTACAAGCTCTTTGGACTCTCTAGTCCCTCTCTTGTTCCCGCTAGAGCACACCGCAAGCTCACTAGCTTGCCGAGGCCGCATCTCAAACACCGAGTTCTCACTAGAACCCAAAACAACGCGAACACACACGTCCGCCTCCTCAAAACAAAGATGAAGTCTTTGATGATCACAACACTTTGATCACCTAAAAACAATCTCACAATAAAACCTATAGGATGAATATATCAATGGATAGCTCAAGTGTTTTTGAGAAAATAAGGATTGAAATTGTGGTGAAAAACACAAGAAAATCACTTTTAAAACTCTTGATAAACTCTCCCTTTGAATGGAAGTATTTGTCTCTAAAACAAGTGGAGAAAACCTCTTAAAAGAGTAGGAAAAACTATCTTCAAAACCCACTAAAAATCTTCTTCAAAACAGTCCCCAAAAGCCCCCTTTAAATAGGCTCCAAAAACTAGCCGTTGGGAGCCAGGATGACCTGTCGGTCGACCGCCCGGTCGACCGGCCAACGGTCATATTTCTGACCGTTGAGCCAGCGGTCGACCGGCCGGTCGACCGTGGCAAGGATACATAGAGCAGGCTCTCTGTCCAGTCGACCGCCCGGTCGACCGGGGCCTTTCTAGAGAGCAGAGCTCTCTAGACGGTCGACCGGGTCGGTCGACCCGCCCTCCAGCTAAACTGGCGTGTACGTTCTGTGCACGTCGGTCGACCGACTCCTAACTCGGTCGACCGGTCTGGTCGACCGACAGAAGCCAGGTCAGGTTATTTAAGGGATTAAAAAGGTTGACTTTTTATCTAAAATAAAATCCCTTAAATTCACGAAAAATCTACAAAAATAGTTTCAGTATTATACTTTGATAATAAAACATGTTTGAGCAAAATCAAGACATGTTACAAATAATTTGAACTATTTTTGTAACTTAGAAATTTGGCTAAAAACAAAATATGTATTTTTCCAAAATAGATTTTTCCAAAACTTCTCCAAATACAAAAACAAAATATTTTAAACTTTTTTAAAGTATAGAGTGTATGGATATGATCCACTACACATACATAGTGAAATATCTATGTTTTTGACAATAAGCACTAAACATGATTTTGGTTAAAACATATATACTTTGAATTCCAAAAACCAAACCGGTATTTTTCCAAAAAGAAAACTCTTTTGTATTTTTCCAAAATAAAAATTCTTTTATGAAAATTCATCTAAATCAAGAGTGTGTGTATATGGTATACTTGAGCAATCCACCAACTATTCTATCCTTTACATTTTAATCTAAAAATAAAATCTTAATAAAAACAAACCTAGACACAAGTCTTCTTCTTGAAGTCTTCACTTGAAGTTTTCTCATCTTCTTGATTTGGTCCAAACTTGATCCAACGAGCTAGACTTATCTTGAGTACTTGATGTGGTCTTGATGGATAGGCTCTTGAATCAAACCGTGCTAGCTCCAAAACTTGACTATAAATCCTTTGTTGAAGCTAAACACCAACTAAGATCTTGATCATAAATCTGAGACTAATTAAACACAAGATCATTAGTACTATAACTATATGAGTTGATCATCATCAAAACTAGAGTGATGGGCCTTTGAACCAACAGGTCCCTTTGTGGAAGGTCCTGTGTGGACATAATGAAAATCCTTTGTGTGAAGGCGGGGACGTAGAGCAGTAGCTCGAACCTCGAAACATATCTTGTTGTTTGCATTTGATCCACTATCTCTTAACTCTATCTCTCTTATATCTTGTATTGCTTTATATTGTACATATTCATATGCTAGATATAGTTTGTATGTGCCCATACTTATGTTGAACCAAGAGAGCTTCATATAGCACCTCAACTCTCAATCTAGAAGAATCTCGAGGAGATAATCCAGAGCCCTTCACCGAGAATTTGGTGACACTTTTTGGTTACACATAGTGTATTATAATTGAGTTTTAATTTTCACATCATTTGTCTTTAGATTAGCTAGTACACATATTCACCTCCTTTCAGTGTATTTCAATTGGTGTCAGAGCCATGCTCCTGATATTAGGTTTAACCATCTAGGGTGAGATCTTGGATTGCTAGTCTAGATTTGCATTTGCACACGTATAGTTTATACACTCATGAATTTTCTTGCCCCTCCCATGTATGATGTTTCCAACATCGATATGTGAAAGTTTAAGATGGGTGCATATCTTAAAGCCTTAGGATTGCATGTTTACCTTGCTATTACCAAGAAATCTTATCTTGGTAATAACAAGCATATAGAGGCCAATACACAAACCTTAGTGGCACTTAGGCACACACTTAGAAAGATCAACTTTATATTATTTCTTATTATGATTCCGCTTTTACAGTGTGAAACACATTGACCTCTCCCGAGCTACAGACTACAAACTACGTGGAGAAGGAACCCTTGTTGGACGAGTCCGATGAAACTTGCTATATGGTCCAAGAGATTGACTCTCTTGAGGTATATTCAGATACTCATCTGGATGATAGTGCTAGCTCTTCTAATGATGATCATGATAGTACGGATGCTCGTGCATTAAATGAAGAGCTTTCTCTATTTTGTGAAAACTTGCTTTCAAAGTACAAAACTTTGAAAAGCAAGAGTTTTAAAATTAAAAGAAGAAAATAAAAATTTATTTTCAAAGCTAAACATGATTTTATAAGAGAGGGTTGAGATTTCAAGTGAAAGAGACTCCTTGAAAACTCAAACTGTCTTGCTTTAAAAGAAAATGGAATTTTAAAGAATAAAAATGATTGTGATGATGTTTTGAAGAAAAATGAGACTGTCTGCAAAACTTGAAATTATTTTAAAAGAGAACAATTCTTTGAAAAATAAATTGATTTGATTTCAAAAGAATTGGAATTTGTTTCAAAGGAAAACACTTTTTTGAAAAATAATTTTGATACTCATGTTTGTCATGTTTCTATTGCCTCCTCTTCTTTTGATAAACATATTGCTTGCTCCACATCTTCTTTAATTATTGAAAATGATATTTGCATTTTGAAGAAGTGTGTAGATTGTTTGGGTTCCACTTTGAGCCATTGTGCCATGAACCATACACGGTTGGAATTCTTGTTTCGGAAGAAACATGCTCCTCATATGCATGCACACAAAACACAGCATACACATGCTCATCATACTTACACACATGATTCTACGTATGCTCATGTGTACTTATACACATTGTGGACGTACGAGCCACCTTGCAAAGTTTTGTTATGATAGAATAAATGTTTCAAATTTTGCAAATAAATTTATTTGGGTTAGGAAAAGTGCTAACCCTCATGGAGCCAAAAAGGTATGGGTATCAAAATCCACCCCTATTGTATTTGATGTAGGTGTGGGCTCTCACTTGACATGAGGGTGTTGGTGCCTTGATGGTGGATGCGTTTGATCTTTGATGGACACTACATTGGATGCATCACCTTCAAGAATCTTTGTGGGAGAACCACCATGGTTTGGAGACCTAGAGATTAGCCCTATTAGTTTTGGTAACTATCTCTAATTCCTTATTTTGTTTACATGCTTTTACATGAATGTTTTTAGTATGTATTGGTTTTCATATTTTCATGTTTATTATATTAAATGCAATATTAATTAGACTTGAGATATACATAAATAGTATTTGAGATACACCCATGTTTATATATACTATTATTTTTGTATTTTCACTATAGTTTAGCTATTGTGTATATCCTATCTCTAAATCACGTGCATTTACCCTAATGATCTTGTTTGTTTATGATTTTGCACTTCATGTTTTTGATTACTTGTTTAAATGTAGTTTTCGTTAAAACTTGTGCTTATACTTGTATAACTAGTAAGCCACATTTGATTATATGTGTTTATGCTTTATTGCTCAAATGTACCCATTAGATGTACTTATATAACCTAGTTTTGATGATTCTTACATTTTAACTTGTATTCCCTATTTTTATATATATTTTCATAAAAATGTGTTTATCTTCATGTATATGTCAATTTTATCCAAAACTATTAGATATACATGTCTATCCTAGAGTCACTTACTTTTCATGCAAAATTCTTTTTTTTGACTCGTTTATGTTTGGGATATGTATGTATACTTTTAGTTTCAACAAAATATACATATACCTTGAAGCGTATTTAGTTTTGATGATTTCTTGTTTTGATAAACGAAAATTTATATGAGCTTCAATGCCTTATTTTCATGATTTTACATAATTTTTACACTCTATGTTTAGTGTTTACTCATGACTTTTAAGCCTATATGTGCTTTATTGCATTTGAGTATCGATGATCATATGATTTTCATATTTTCATAGATATATTCATATTTTATTCCTTACTTGAAGGATTTAGTACTAGTTTTCAAAATTATTTTTAAACTAGTCTTTATTCTTCAATTAGTAGTGATTTTCAAATATGTTAAATATTTTTAAATCATTTTTTTTGAAAACACCTACCTTCTAAGGGCGGATGGTTGGGCGATCATGCCTTACATACCCTCATTGAATATTTTTTCAAACTTGTGCATGAATAGGGTGGTAGTTATGAGATATACACATGATTTTCATGATAATTGATTTTTGTATACTCATACTTATTTCCTATATATGTATGCTTCAAAATTCAAGTGGTATTTTTATTTTCTTACATACATATATATGATTTAGATTTTTCTTTTTTATTTCTATACCACATATTTTTAAGCACTAATTATGTTTATGCTAAGCTTGACTTAATTATAAATGTTAATTGACATCTTTACAAGCTTATACATTGATTTCAATTGTATTTCAATTGTTAATCATTTCAATTGGTATTTCAATTGGTATTTCAATTAGTATTTCAATTAGTATCAAAATGTACTTCATGTTTCACTTTCAATTGGTATCAAAATCTACTATTTATATCTTAAAATTTTTTTACAAGTGGTACCAATATTTATTTTTGTCAGCTACTATTCGATTTCATTGATATCATAATTCATTTTGTTGACTTCAAGAAATTTCAAAATTTGTTTTAAAAGTGATTTCAAAATTTTCTTAAAATTTTTTATGTATGTTTTGCCTATATGCAAAGGGAGCTTAACACCTTTGCTTATATATTATATATTATACTTTATGTGGGTTAGGCTCTAGTCATCCCTTCTCCATGTAATGCATGTATGCAGGGGGAGTTAACGTCTCTCCTCTTCATGAATTATATTACATATACATCTTTATTGTTTGATTGACTTCACCCCTTTGTTGATGAATTGACAAAAGGGGGGAGAGGATTTAGAGAGTTTATATATGCGTGCTTAATATTGGTATTTATGCATATATGTTTTAGTTTACTTTATGCATTTCATTGAATATCTATTTGTTTATTACTATGCATGAGTTAAGGAGGAGCTTTTATGAAGCTTATTTT